>JAQFYB010002867.1:0-22116 GCA_034694085.1 Pogonognathellus longicornis | reverse complement strand
ACTTATTGTCAGTGCTTATCTATAATATCTTATTATTATCTATATATTATCTGTATTTGGCAATAAATTTCTCTAACTTATATTCAATGAATGAGAATTACTCTCACTGATTCTCGTCTCTTTCCAGTTCATATTGATGAAAGCGTCTATATACACTGCAAAGAATAAATAAAATGGATGTATGGAGTATGGACGCATATATAGAAGACATCGCATCTGTACTCTGTACATTTTCCCCATTCTTACATTGATATCGATATCGTACTTATTATAATCAATCACACTTTATACTTGCAAACGAATAATGTAAGTTTGTAACATAAAACATACCAAGACAAAGCACAAAACAGTATTTAAAGTAGTAAGTAGCATGCTAAAAATAAATGATATTATTGTAATTGTATATTTATGTTGTATCATAATGCTCTTTATGATAGGACAATATTATAATTTTTTTATTTATAGTTCAATTAATTAATAGATGGATCGAATCCGGAAGCCAGTGAATAATGTTGATTGCGCTAACACATACTACATTCACGTCATCATAGTATTAATCAACTCACAAGTAGTTACTCAATACAATCTGCATCTTTTTACATGCAGATTCGATGTATCAACAAATTATTTTATTTTCTTAGATCTTCCACACAAGCATAATGCAATATGTTGTTATATTATAATGACAGCATCGGGTTTTACAAACACATACATATGCAGACGCAGACAAGCATTTTATACCAAAAAATCCAGAAATTTTCAACTATTTTATATCTTATACATCACTATGGGATATCTCGATAGTGCACCTACTTACAACAGATTATACCATAACCAGCACATAGGTCGAAGTCAGCTTGAAATGCACATATTGTACAAACGTCGAGTAAACTAACTATACTGTCTTTCAGAGTCACCTTTAGACATTAGAAGCTTTAGGTTTCTGCCTATAGTTTAGTTATATTATTATTACCTTCATTGTCCATGCATCTTCTAAGTATCTATTATTTCTTTTACAACAGCCATAGTTGATATACCTAGGTGTACGTATTCTGTCGATGTGTACTAAATCCTCACCTTTGGCTTTACATCTTCTACTAATAGTATTGCTACAACTTATGCCATTGCTATTGCTTAGATACATCTAGCACCATTGTAATGCCTGTAATAGATTACACTCTCGCATAACACAACACAAAAACGAACTTAAAGCAACCTAACAAATCTACAGGTAGGCGAGAAAAGTTCCTCTCTGCCGTGTTTGCCTATAGCGTAAAATACAATACCTAGTTATTACATAGCGTTGCAGCATTCCAGTTGTTATAATATAATTGTGCGTGTGTGTTGTGTAAGCAAAAAATAGTATATTGCAATTTTCTTATAAGAATATATTTACCCTTGTTAAAACGTACGAGTGTAAATTTTTCCAGTTACGTATTTAAGGTAGGTACTTAACTTACCGAGTGGGTATAGTATGTAGTGCAAAATTGTGGGTATGTGTGTGCGTCGAAAATTCTCATGAAAAGATAATTTGATGAAATTGTATTGAAAGTGAGGAAAGACTGACCAGAGCAATAATCAGAATATCAGAACAAGGAGCGTTAAAAATTAAAGTAGTAATATCATGGTTATACTTCTAAAGTAAGGAAAGGAAGCGAGAAAAGAATGTAGCAGATTGAATAAGATTCGGACAGACACAAACACATAGAATGAGAGAGAGAGACAGACAGCAGAAGCACCTGAGTTTTAAACGAAACGAGGCACACACAACACGCAATGCAATCCTAATGAATACTTACAAGAGAACTTATCCAGAAGAATGAAATCCAATTGCCATGCCATGCCGTGTGTAAAGCAATATATATGTACCTACTCTATCAACTGTACACTACACAGAATCAAATAGGCTCACACAATACACACAGACACAAGTCAACAGTCCATTCTCTATAACCACACACTACAATATAATAAGACCTGCATTACACTACACAAGGAAAAAGGGACGGCCAGAATACTTTTAGTGAGAACTCTCACTCAGTTCTCCTTCCTTGCTTAAATACTCATACCTAAAGCTACACTATACAAAACCAAACTTCATATAGCTTTACATACATGCTTATATGTGTATTTATTTTACTCATACATAAGTACAACATACTACATACATACACACAATATAACATTGCATACATACACAACGACTTATACACAAGGCACTTATCTCATGACTATATGACTTTGACTACGGTGTATCTGCTATCTATCTAAAAGTAAAATAGTCTTGTATTAGAGGCAATCACAGACACACAGACAGGTTAAAAAGGTATGTGTGTGTTGTGTGTACGTGTGTGAGTGGAAAGAGTAGCTTCATACTTAGGTATACATTATATATACACTTGCAGCAGAAAGAATATTAGAGCCAAAGGGTCTTGTATTACATTAGAATGAAGGTATAGAGTATTTAATAGCAAGCAAGAACTAGTAACACTAACACCAGGATGGCATGGCATAGGACTACTAGTTTGATGATAGTAGTGTTAGAGACAGGGACAGGGACAGGACAGCCTACAGAAAGAATAAAGAGCTAAGGAGAATTGTGTGTTCGTCAAATAAAACCGGTTCTTCGGGTCTGCCGACTTGACTCTTGGTTTAAACTTAACTACATACACACAACACAACACATTGGACTGGACTGAAGTTACCTTTAGCGGGTCTGCTTCTGCTCCTGACTCTCTCGAAGTTACTTTTACCTTTAGCTGAGTGAGCACCTTGTGTTTTGTGTCTGACTCGACTTACTTGCTTCACTTCACTATATGGACATAGATTTGTCTTTATTTCCCTCACACGCAGCTCGCTGCACTTGATCTCATCTTCTTTTTGATTTTGGACCAGACATTGACTCTTCATTCTTTTCAGCTGCTCCATTCCATGTCTACTATGTAACACAACTTTACACAACTACAACCATACCACTCTTTTTTCTTTCCCTCCTCTAATATTACACTTGCATTATACTTACACATTATTATACAATAATGTATAAGCACATCACTGTATGTATAAGTGCATAATATTTCTCTGTATAGAATGTTATACCTTATTCTGTATTCTGTACAGCAACTTCTATTAGAATTCTACTTATATGTAAAAGTGTATTATGTATGTACTGGTAGAAGTTTAGTTGTAGTTTGTATTGGTAGTAGTTCTGGATCCTCGACCCGTGTGTGTACATTATATTGCACTCTCGTCCTCCTCTTATTGTTGGAGAACATTCTCGTTGACTTTACTTTTTACCTGTCGTAGTATCACATCACATCACTTCACTAAAAGACTCAAAGCTCCAAGTACCACCAAAGTACCTCTCTCTCTCTGGCTGTCTCTCTTTAGTTTCTTTAGTTTAGTATACAATACCTGCATTCATTTCCCTAAGAAATATTCTGGTCTGGTTTTCCTGACAAAGTGTATAGATACAGAATACTTGATCTGTTCTCTTATTCTGCTGCAGTACATCTTCATATTATTATAATTTGAGTTAAGTTTGCTCGTTTGCTTAGCTATGTGGTGGATCTGTGTAGCTTAAGCTCTAAGTAGTGTCTACTTGATTTTTTGAGACTCGGACTGGACTCAACTGAACTGACTTGACTACTTTTCTAATTTCTTGTTGGATTGCCTAGAATTGCTCTCTGCCATTATCTATGTGTAATTTCAATGCATTCTCTCCTTCTTCTTCTTCTGGCGTCTATAGTCCGTCCATCCATCTGTCCGTTACTTTTAGTACAGCTTAGCGTTACAGAGAGAGAGTATTCATTTTCTATGTACAACTTTGTTTGATAGCATATTCCTCTTGCGTCTTCTTGCCTGTCTGTCTATGTCTGTGTTCTTCCAATCCATTCCAGTTTCTTCTTTTCCTTCTTCTTCGTATTCTTTCGTTTGCTTGTTGCCTTCTTCTTCCACTTATTTACCTACATCACGTCACATACACATATACGTATTGCTATTATACAGTGTACACAGGTACATATACAAAATATACAAATTCCACATATAGGTACACAGAACATCTTTTAGACCAAAGACCAGGTAGGTAGTCAAAACTTATTACGGACGGAGAGACTTGGTCTTCAAGATATAAAGCAGGAATTGTAGTAGTAGATATGTTGGGTAGCTGTTAGAATAGTAGATGTATATACATAGTACGTGTATCATCAGCAGGTTGATTTTGTTGGCCCTTGTGCGTTTTACAGTGTTCACCTGTTATTTCTTCTTGGTCCGTTTCTTGGTTCGTTCGAAGTTGGACGAATCCAATCATCAAATCCAAATCTTTGGAAGTATAGTGATGGTTGTTTGTTGTTTGCTACTTTTCCCTGTTGTTTGTTGCTGAATGGTGTGGTGTGTGACTTGACTGGCTTTTTGGTTTGGTGCGGTGGTTGGATGTTGGACAAGCCGGTCGCGGTATCATATTAATGCAGTCAGTTCACCTTACCAGTTGTTTCACTCCTTTGCTCCTTTTTTATTCAGAGTTGATCGTCTGGTCTGTAAAAACGAGTCAAGTCATCAAATCAGTCTGAATGGTTTAGTCCTTGCTCTGATCTTCACTCTATGTGCATCTTTGTGCTCCTCTCGTCAAATTCTTCTTCTTGTATTCGTTCGCCCATTGTTCAGTAGTTACCCTTTGAACGTCAACTTGCAACTTTCATTGTTCTCTCCATTCTTCTGTTCAGTTCAGTGGCCTACTCCTTCAATTCCTCGTGTACTTTTCACAGTCGACCAGCATTCCAATCCATACTACCACTACAAAAGTCTTGTCTTGTCACTCTACTGTGTGTGTCTGCAAACATTTTTCCAAAATTTACTCTCTTCAGCAACAAAAATACTTAGCTGCTAAAATTGCTTTCCTGAATTGTAATTTAAATTGATCGTGAATTTTGAAAAATTCGATTTACTTACAAAAACACGTCGTTGTGAATTCTGCAACAAATTGGATTTCGCTCGATCGAACTTGGAATTTTGTATCGAAGTGCGAATACAGGATGTACCAGAGCAGACTAGATTTTTATTTCCTGGATAGAATAGAATACAAGTGAAAATACAAAATCCAATTATTATTGCGGTTGAGGATGAGGTGAATTAGGTATAACCGATTGCAGGGTCTCTACGGAAATCCAATAAAATCTGCAAACAACATGAAAATAAATAATGTAAAACTAAGACTGAATCTTCGCACTAAGAAAGATCAATAAATGCATTATAAACAATATAAAAAAAGAACCCGTCATGATTTTGAAAGAAGTTATGACAGCACAGTGGAGTCTTTAAAAGTATTTTCGTGTTGGAAGAAACGTAATAAAATATTTGTCTGTTGAAGAAACTTGGATTTTAATAGAACTGGAGAAAGTTGAGAAAATGAAGATGTAATTTACAGTTAGAAAATACAACTACGGGAAAGAAAGTTTTCTGTATACAAATAATAAAGAGATTGAGACAGAAAGATAGGATGCTGTTCTGACTGTGTGCATAAAGGATGAATAGAAGAACAAGAAGAAGAACAGCGTGGTCGTCGAAACCCAATATTTGCCAAAGCGGATCGAATGAATTATGTGCTCGTGAGCATGAAGCCATTCAGAGCCCTTAATCTGTTCGTGATCTCGTTTCCCTATCATCATTCTGGGCCAACCGAAGCGAGACCGTATCAACAAACACTCCATACATCCGCCGTCCGTTATGAACATAGTGAGAAATCTCAACAAAACTCAGCAAAACAAAACTGAATTGTACTCAAGAAAGGACTTAATGTTAGTACATGAATATCTTTCGAGGTATAAAAATCCTGTAAAATGCTTTACTGTAATTTTAAATGAGAATTTTATAATTTTGTCAAAATTCAAAAATCTCAAGTTAAAAGACGATTATATTTTGCTCATTCTCATTAAATATATAAGCAATTGATTAACGAACAGGTTGAATGATATCGATATACGGATAATGTATAGTTCTTAAAACTTTAGGTGAAGATTGTATAGCGTGATCGGGATGTAAATCATTTATACTGTAGAATATAGAAAAGATTAAGTATTTATTGACACCTAAAATTATTTCATGTTATGTTGTAATTCTTTGAAAATAACATCAGATTTCTGAGACTTCAGTTTGTGGAAGTATAAATCAAGCTTTTGATTTAAATACCTAGGTGTGTATAATTCGATCGGAGGCTTGAGAAACTTTTTGTGCATTAGAATTTACTAAGATCAGGTATCTCTTACTTTCTATTCATAATTCATAGTTTTATAACCTGTCTACTTTATGAATGTAAAACTTTCCTTTCTTAAATGTAAACTGATTGTTTTGTGAGTGAGTCTAACGAAGTGTCTTTTAAATTAGTTGTGAACTTTCCTCCAGATTATGAGCGCCTTACTTTCCGGAGGATGTGAACACACTCCAGATCTTTTTGGACTTCGATCAAGTGTTGAAATGTGGTAACTCCACCACCGTTGGCTGTTACACTGTAGTTATAGGCCAATGGTTGTCGAGTTCCTCTTTGTCGATACTGTTACAACAACAAACGAGATCTTCATCTTCAGAATCAAAGAAGATATGGAAACATCATGGATATATAATATACCAATCGCCTAACGTTGGTTGCTCTGGTTAAACTTTCTCATCCTTTCATTGGCATCCTGACAACCTTACAAGCGTCAACACAACGGAAACACTAGTAAGCAGGTTCCATTTATTCATCAAATGCCTTAATTCTTAAATTCGTAGTATTATACATACTACGTTGAAACTGACGCTGCTGCGGTGACAATGGTCTAATTAATGAATGTATGTATAATAATCTTCAATGTGTTAATATAGGAAAGTCTCACATCAAAAGGTCTTTTAGGTCTTAAGCTCCACTGATACCGTGACTGTCGTAATTACATAATTACGTTTTGCTATGGGAGTGAATTAATTATGTAATTAACGATACTACTTACATCAATAGGCACCTACATCAAAGGTCGATATTATTCAACATTAATTTTGCTGGATGTGGTTTTGTTTGGCCTGCTTCATATCCATTACATTCAAGGCCGTATGCAGGATTTGGTTTCGGGGAGGACACCAAAGTAAAAATGTTATTAATATGTGTGTTTTCGCGCGAAGCGCGAGATTTTTTAGCTAAATTGAGCCAAAATCAACCTAAAAAGTATTAAATTCGCGCGTAGCGCAAAAATTTTCGCGATTTAGGGCACTTTCGTGCTCTAAATAACCTATTTTTTCGAGATTTCGGGGTGGGCACGTGCCCTAGTGCCCTGCCGCTAGATACGGCACTGATTACATTCACCGCATTGATCTATTTGATTAATACTAGGATAATGCGCTCATGAAAATTTTAGAGGTAGGTTTGACTCATACATAATATTAATTAACATTAAAATTATTAGTATGCATACAAATAAATGTATGCATAGGTACTTTATGTACAAACTAGAACCGTATTAAGAGGTATACAGTGAAAAATTGATGATCTCAACTTTGCCTTTGAAGTTTGAAGTTAACAAGACTGTAATATTAAATCCTCTATACATAACCTTCTACCCAGTATTTTAGTAACCAATAATTTCTAAAAGCTGAAGTAAATATTAGGAATTTCATGTGTAACTGAATGTGCTTATAGTTACATTCTTAGTTATTTTACATATCCGATTGTCAGCTACTTGCTTTGTAATGTATGTAGTATGTACGTATGTTAAAATTTAAATTATACAGCAGTTTTGGTTTAGTGGTTGAATTTAAGAATATTAATTGCTTTTATTACTAACTGTAGTATTCGGAGAATCTCTGTATACCATTTTGCATTTTAATAGAGATATTTGAGCAGAGATATACATGATACATTGCTTTATATTATTTGCTTTGATAAATTCGTGTAAGTATAGAGTTGCTGTATTTGATGGTGTGAGTAATGCCGAGTTTCACAGAATTATGATAAGACAATAATTAGTTTCATTTGTCTAAAGTTTCTACGAGTTTCTTTCTTTCTTCACGAGAGTCGGATGCATGCCTTCCTTGCTAGGATTAGTTTTCATGTGTAATTATGAGCACAATCATTATTATACACTTCGGTATGTAATGTTTGACTGCAGCATTATTAGTGAACTACCAACTACTAAGTAGTAGAACAATGTAGAGAGGTACATAGTGTAGAGTTCTTTAGACGAATTCTCGCGTTTAATAAATAACTTCCATGCACCGTGTAGTAGTCGTCATTTCTCAATGTATGCAACATAATTCATTCATCCAATGAACCAACTCTAATTCTACACTACAAAACACAGGCAGGTAAATATTTAGTTGTAAGTGTAACTTGAGCTACAACTGCCGACTCTGTTGTTTCTAGTTCTACTACTATAAGAATTCACATGTAATAATAATCACATCACACACATAAAGTTTCTCAACAAAATGAAACGTACGTAAAGGCCACAAAAGAACACAAAATACACAGAGTTCAGTTCTTGTTGGAAATTAAGGGAGGTGATGGGAAGTCGTTCAATAGTAGCCATGTCCACTCGTACTCTTAACAAAATGTTCCCATTCCGTCTTTTGAACACAACTCCACATTTCCCCACAATAATAAAATTAATTTCTTCTTGTTTCTCCCCACCTCGACTCAACTCAAGTCATTCATCCATTGACAATGTTCATACACATCACAATTCACAACACGACATACGTACACACACATATATTTATAACATACCTATATCGCAACCCTAGTCCGTATAAAATATTCTATGTATGAAATTGCATGCAGAATCTTCCCACTTACCCATACTGCTACCATTATATTAAAATTGCTTCAGGTTGTCTGCTTTACTTTTAAATTTGCATGAACTGAATGTGAGTATGTACAAGTTTATATTTCAGTTCAACTTCCATCCTAAATTCTATGACGTTGTTCAGAAGACACTGCCATTATATTTTTATGCACAGGTATTTTTATGTAATATGTCTTATGTCTTGCCCCATTCATTCTTCTCTGTTTGAAAAGAACTTTTATAGCTCATTTCATTCCGCTCTTAATGTAAATATATCAACACTTGCACTTATAATGCTAATGATATCATGACGTGCATGCTGTAATAAGAATCATGTAAATGTAATGTAGTCAATTGGATATTGCAATATGAATTCATTATTATAGTATAGAATATAATTCTGCAAATTCTGCATGTATAGGGTTTTATTCTCTTTATTCGTATTTATTATTATTGAAGTGTTGGTTGAAAGCTGAAGTAGTTAATTCCTTCTATGTATTGTACGCTCATGGTGTGGATAAGTAAAGCATTGACAGTAATAACTGTCTATATATTCTTGTGGTGTGTTGTGTGCGATAAGAATCTTCTTCAACTGATTTCTCCATTTACTTCCATGAGAATTAAAACTGGAAATGGGGTTTATTATTCTCGGGTACGTACGTGGAGATATTATGAGTACCTACCTACAGACATTTTACAAAGGAGGATTAACAAGGCGCTCTTATTTCTTCTATGTATTTGCAGTGTGCGTTGTGGTTAAAGAAATGCATGTCCTATATAGCTACTTTGCATTAACTTTTCAATGAGGACAGGAAGATACATTACTTGTACACCTACTGCTAGTTCAAGCTTCACGCATGCAAAAACGCAACAAACCTTAAAATTCCGAACCAGCTCATTTTTACAGTCATACTTGAACCATAATCGCTCATTTCCTATTCTCACTGTCAGACTTTAAATGAATGTAATCATCTTAATCATACTACCACTCGTGTAAATATATTGTGGGTGTACGCTCTTTCACACTAACATTTTTAACTTTCAGATACATTTTTATTGCATTAGATTGTTACAGGTACCTTTATGCATTTTTAAGGCACCTTAAATAATAATGTGTACCTAATCAATTTTTAGTTTACACTTTTACATTACATAAGTAAAGAAGAAGCCTCGCTTCGTCGCTCTTTAAAAGTAAGTTACCTGCTACTACTTGAGTTTTCCAGTTACTTGAAGCACCTACATAGAAAATCAGCCAAGTAGAGAATTTGCGTACAAAAATGTAAATAAAATGTTTTTGCTGCATATTGTTTGCTAAGTAAAAAGTAACATGATTGTATATGTATATCCATATTTGTTGTCATTTCAACAAGTGCAAGAATCTTGCTTAAAATTTGAAATGCAAATTGTGTATTTCGTTTGTGTCATGTAAAGGAGAAATAATGCATCAAATGAAATTCAAGATGCACATTTTCTTTCCGCGTAAGACGGGAGCTTTGCAAAAAATGAATTTATGTATGAGGCTAGTCTGTGTGGGCTGTAGTGGGAGTTGATTGTTTGTTGTCTCTATACGTATAATGGAAACATAAAGCAAATACAACTCTTTCTAAATAGCCTGTACAAAACTCTAACAAGTCTAGAACCTTTAAGTGCATATTCCATTACCTATGTAGTTAGTTACACCGTATATATTTTTTCGATGTATATTTATGTGCATTTGCTAGGTATACATATACATCTGCAAGTATGCCATAGTTGTTATTAAGAAGTTAGTATCTTTGTCCAATTTGTGGGTAATTCAGTACTGTGTCGAGATTTACAGCGTGCTATGTTGCTGCCACTGTCAATAGTAAAGCATATGAACTATGAGTAAAGTGATGTATGCAGTAAGTGTATTAGTATGAAAGTTATGGTGTTCAGGAGCTTGTAGTAGTAAAACATAAATACCCATATAATAAGGATAGGGCACTTACTGCAAGCATAAATGGAAAAGTCGTGCACGTCATTTGTCTGATTGAGAATGGAAAACATTGAGAACAAGAGACTCGAACTCGAGACTTAAGTCGAGGAAAGACCACCACTGGGTGCATTAAATTGAATTCTCTCGAAACTTGATGGCAATATCTGATAGACTTAGTTTTTATTCACAAATTCTGACTATTATTATACACCCATACAAATCTTAAGTAAATACAAAAGACGTAGCAAGCAACGATGTCTTAAAAGGCCATTATAAAACTAAAATTAATAAAATACCTACTATTAATAATTAGGGAGAATAATTCGTTTATTATATTCACATCACCGACACAATTATAATGATTCGATTTCTCAAATGAAGACAGTGCTGATTTCCTGACTTCAACTGATTTCACAAATGATTAAAAGATGTTGTAAAATAAATTCAAAGACAAAATATATATTATATATTTATGTATTATGTGTAAAATTCGCTTTTAAACGAAAATTGGAGTTTTTAAATGTAAATATTTACTTACACTCACAAACATATCATAACTTACTGTAGGACAGAAAATAAATTTTACTGAAAGTTAAATAAAAAAGCTTTGAAACTTTTCTGGTTTTTCTATTCAACAGTTCCGCAAAAGTTTTTACGAAACAATTTTAAACGTTTCATGTACTTGACAGCTTTATGACGCACATCGTGTGTCGGAGTGACTTTAATGCGTTTAAAAGATCAATAAAGAATTCGCAACTGAAAATTCCCATAGGAAAGGGTGACACAATTGGAACTGACACCAAATAATTTGTGCATTGCTACATTTGTATTTATTCTCTACAATACATTTGCTTAAACTGAGAATTCTATGTAAAAGAAGCGCTGCGCTGTGATGCGAGAGTACATAAATAAGACTTTCAAAGCAGGCAATAGTTGCATTTAAAAATGAAATAGTGCCTTCCTTCAGTATAAGGTCTAACAGTAAATTAAGCAGGCGCAAAAAGCTAAGGAAAAACTGTCTTGTCGGATTAATGTAGCTTGACATTCGCTGGAAAATGACAGAGCAGTCCTATTGCACTACAGGGAAAGTGGCTCATATAAAAAAGTTCTCTTATATTTACTCTGCTCCAGACATCTTCACACCTATTTTTGCTTTTCGATTTTCTTCAGTCCATAAAGCTAGTAATAGTGCACAATACGAAATTTTTATACAAGTTTATAGCTAATGCGTTTTCAGCTTATATGCACTTCCCATTCTAGATTCAAGCTCTCTAAGTCAAAACTCAAGAATGAACATATCTGAAACATGCTGCAAATATTTTAGAAAGAATAGTGCCAAACAAGGCCGTATATAGCAATAGGGCAAGAGGATAGTAGCCCTCCTCGAAATTTTAAAACTTGCTAGTTATCCGGGCTTTTCCTTCTTAACAGCTGCTTTTTTGTTATTTACGCCTTTTGCACTCCCCAATCAAATTGTAGTTAACAGCATTGGTGCCAAATATCGATTCAAAGATATCATTCAGAGTATACGTGTGTAAAATACAACACTTTGCATATTATATGTAACCTTTTTTTGTAATAGTCTCTACTACAAGACAGTTTTATATTCCATGCCTTCTTTCATGTATTGTGCCGAGGCAATGATGCATGCACTTTTTTGCAGCCTGACTATAATATTATATTGCTCAGAGTAACAGCTAGAAGGTCCCAAAAGAGCACTTGAAATGATTTCCTTTGTAAAAAGGTCCACAACAAATATTTCTTCTAGAGCAATACAAACACAATTTAATGAAACAATGATGCAGATGTGGGAAGCAATGCAGCTGAAAACCTATTGACAAAATGTCGCACTCAGAAAATATCGATTTTTAAAAGAACAAAATAAAAAATTCTTCTAGTAGTGTAACTGTCAAAGTTTTAAAGCGAGTAGTCTAGTTAAGTCACCAATCTAATCCTGACACGTTTTATATAATGACAGCAGATAGAGATTTCGTGGAAGTGACTTACTAACTTTTGAACAAGTCTTCCATCTTAATATACGTAATATACAATGAAATGGGACATTCATGAGACATATGACTATAACAGAATCATATCTATGATATTTCAGTAATGATAGGAAATCCATATGGGACATCCATCAAAGGAGTTTGATGGAGGTCCCATATGAACTTTGATATTCATAGGATCATATGAACTTTGCACATTCGTTTTCATTGTGTATTTTCTTTTTCAGTCGAAAGCAAACAAGGATTGATTGATCAAGAGTTAGTTAAGTCAGTCACAGTCATGCATAAAAAGCTTTTTTAAACGAGAAGTCAAAATCTCGCGAGAAATTAAACATACCTACCTAATATGAATTATCATGCACTAAAGTGGTCCAATATTTTGTATAAAATATTACAATAACCGATTGCTTGATTAATACTATGAATAATCTATTACTCTTTTAATTTGTATAAATTCATAGATAATATATGCATTGCAATATGCATGAATAAATTATATTAACGTGCACACAAGTATAATATGCCATGCATATATTCTACATAATTTATGCACATGCACTCAGAACAATTTGTACTGATTGTGAGTTATTTGCACTTGAAAATAAATGAACTATGAACTATTTATGCACATATTATAGTTAGAAATGAATTTAATGTAACAATAGTCAAATGATTTATTAAATGCATCGTGTTGACACAAATTCACAAATTATAACAACAACAAAGCCAATACACGACAAGACACAACCAAGTTTGTTTTCACACTCAAAATTCTGAAGACATTCATTGTGTGAACAGAAGGAGTGTGTAAAATCCTGGCTGAGAATGTAAAATCCATATCGTTATGTTAAATTGAGACCAGACAATACAGCAATAGGTAAACAAATCCGTGAGTGCGGATCACCACAAAGAACCCCCAGAGCCACTCAATTCTTCCAGAATCGACAAAGGCCCCGCACTCGACTTGGGAAGTAATTCAGGAGTGAAAGGTGTGTATTCTGGCACTATACCTTCGTTCTTCACGTTGTACACGGGAACTTCGGGTTTTGGAGGTGAAGCGTCTAAATACATATAATTAATTAAATGAGTAAAGGAAATAAGGTCAAAAGTCAATTACACATGCCGCGTGGATAATTCTACTACAGCAAGACACGCAAAATATTTCCAAACTAATTTCCAAACGCATTTTCTCCCAAATTATTCATTCATTTGTTTTAAAATGACTTTCAAAAGAAACTAATAAACAATCAAACTACCTTGAGGTTTTTGTTGCTGTTGTTCTTTCTGTTGTTGCCTTTGAAGTTGAATTGCCTCCAACTGTAAAGCAATTTTGCGGAGAGCTTCGTAGAGTTGAGCTTGGTTTGAGTTTGAATTGGAGCTAATTGGAGTTGGAGGACTATTTCTCTTCTTTCCCTGCTGGGAATTTTGCTTATTATAATTATCTTCGAAACTGTCTCCAGAAATATCTTGGTCTTGGTTAGCCGATGTTGATCCGTCCGAAACTCTATACGTTGGGCCCTGATAAAGATCCCGCGTATAATAAACTGAATTGGGATGCCTGGAGTCTGACACGGAGTCTGTTTCTGACGGCTCTTTGAAGAGACTGCTGTTAATACTTATGAATGTAATGCCCTCTGGAGAAACTTCCAATTTTCTTTCCGTCGTAGGAAGACAAATTGCAGGCTGAAAACGATAAGCATACTGTGAGATCATTACAGCCTCCGTTTTCAACATTCATCCAAGTCTCACACCATTCTTCTGCCGAGTTTATCATTTCAAATATTTTCCCGACACCATAAAATAGTATAATTACATTTTTACACATTTTCTTAACTCTAACTCTAAACATTTGATTGCACTGCATAAATTTTACTATTTTTCAATCCAATACACCAATTCATGTTGTACTGATCCTTATACTTCACACAAGACACAACCTAAAAAGTTGTAATTTAATTATAGCATACGTAGTACTGGTAATGAATAATCATAGTAGAATTAAAAATTGACTAGATATAATATTTTATGAGCTTGAAATTGCAGTTAAAGTTGTAGATTTTTATTATGTACTAATAGTAGGTACACGTAATTCCCCGTAAAGCAATTTGGGTTTGTCTGTGCTTTGTCATTACATTGCGAATCAACATACATACTCGGAAATGTGTAACACAGTCAATTATTCCTACAAGAAATAAAACCGTACACGATTCTTTGTTGTGCTACATACATGAAGTACCTATAGGTAGCTAGTAAGTATATATTGCAAACCACAATATCTACAAAAATTGCATTTCAGCAAAATAGTACTCCCCTATATACTGCAACTACAGACAGATATATATTATGTGTTTTAAAACACATGAAACAATCTATCACTGTTAACTGAGGATTTTCACGTTGTTGTGTCACGTTATACCAACATACTACATATTATCTGTACAAACTACATGTATCCATGTTTTAAAGTGTAGACTAGACAGTAGTGTAGTGTGTAGTACAGTGTAATAGTAGTACAGCATAAGAATGGCATAGCTGTTAAGAATTAAAAGTAGGTAGTAGTATGCATGGAGCTGTTCGCAGTTTCGCAGAGATAAGTAATAGGTGTGTACAGATATTATGGTGATAATGAAATTAATAGAAAAATAGGTGGTAGTGGAAGAGGTATGAAATCAGTAGTTTTATAACAAGTACTATAATCTGGTTGTGGACGCATCTGAGTTGTAGTTGCAGTAATAAATAGGTAGGCAAGGCACTACCACTTTGCTTACTGCCTTTGCTCCTTTGTTCTTATTTCGCATAAATAATTGAGCATTTTACTTTGCCATTCAACTTGTTCCTGTCTACCCTCTTTCGAGTCTGTACAACTCGAGAGAGCCTCTAACATCACTAACACTCTAATATATATTACTCTCTTTGAGCAAAAGACGAGCAACTCACCGGACGAGTCACATTCACATGATCACATACAACACAGTGCACATATGCAGACCACTTAATGCTCACAGAATCTTATTACTGCATCACATTACATTACATTACAAACTTGCAGTTAGTTAACTTGACGCGATTGAATTCAACTTTTGACTGGACTCACTTGACTCTTCGTAGAAGCAATACACTAGCAAACTAAACCAGCAAAGCAATCCTCTCGTAGTTTGTGTTTTATACTTCGTTCATTCCTTCATCTACAAATCTCAACAACACTAAAGTAAAAACTACCCACTTCTCTCTCGCTCTTTCTTGAATGCATGCAATCTACTAAACAAAATGCCGAAAAAACTGGTCCTCTTTGATTCTTTTTATTTTACTGCCTTTTTGATACAGAATGTCCCAGCAACTCTTTCTAAACCTGTATAATAAGACGAACTTATATGCAGTATTATAACTTGTAACTGTCTTATACTTACTTAGGCAGATATAAATATATTTAATTTTATTACACACAGGTTTACCACTTTACTTTGCACAAGATTGAACATTAGCACTGAGTCGAGCGTCATGTGTGCATCAGGCAAAGGTAATAGTCAACCATTCTACCACCAACAATTGCAGGTTACTCACTAGGATAACTACACGATAATAGCATTATATATAAGTAACATGTACCTATACATAATATGTACACAACATGAATCTTGAGTGGGGAATAACACTTGTACTGTCAACGTTCCCACTGTTTTTATGTATACCTACATATTCTATACCTTCATCCATTGCTTGAGATCATCTCACAATTACAGTACATATATACGTGTGTGTGTGTGCAGTATTTATATTTAATATTTATACACACATGTACTTATACTATGCAAGGATTTTCATTTCAATGTATTTTATTGGAAATGTATGTATAGTATATGGATGCATAGTAATAGGTATTTTATTTATTTGCCATTGTGCCTGCATTATTGCATGGGGAGATTTTGTTGAGTGAGACTTGCACACAGAGCAAATGCCAAATGATTTGACATGCACCAAACACTACTTAAGAGATTTCAATTCACAAACCAATCACAGATCGAAAGGAAACATTAACTAGACTGGTATATTGTGTGTAACTCTTTGTTACTGACAGATGTAGTGTTGTGCTTTGTATAAAGCATGCACATGCAGCTGGAGTGTAATTTACACACGAAGTGTATTGTACAAGAAGACTTGCAAGACTTTTTGCAGCAACAAGTTACCAGCTTAACCTTTAACCTGACAAAATATCTAATCTACGGAGAATCAAAAACATAAACAATTTGTTCGAGTACGTAGGTATGTATGTAGCAGCAACTTCGACAAGGCCATTTTTCTTTCTGTCTCATTTCTTTGGACAAAAACTATAAAGAGTTTCCTACTTTTTTAAATGCACATTTTTAGTATCATTACCTGTGCATTACAGCACGATTTCATTATCATTTCGTTTGACACGCTTTTGCTGTAAGAAATTCTTTTACGCGTCATTACAATTAATACCTACCTATATCAAAAATTTCTATCTACTTACAAGGTTTTAATTGAGTAACACCCAAGTTTTATTTTACTACATTCAGTAGGAAACGTAACGAATTTATTAAAAGATGGATCCTATATAAGTATGTATCTACCTTGCTATAGTTTTAAATTGCTAGGATGATCTCCTTATTTAGTGTACTATGTAGTTGTATTGAGGAATGCATCCCGAGAGTATTGTTTGAACAAAGAAATCTGATAATAGGGTTGACGGATGATTTTTTCAGTTGATTTACTCACGGGGCATTTTTTATGCACATCAAGCAATGTGCAACAAGCGATCAATGCCAGTTGGATTTGGCATTATTAGCATTACACACACAACTCAAACGACTTGGGTTATGTACAACAATCATTTAAATAAGTCCCATTGCATTGGGTGGAGTTGGCATATTTGTTCGTCTTATCTCTTTACTTATTATATCAAGGTGTGTTTGTGTCATCCTCGGGCTATTCCAGCTAATGATCCTAGAATGTGCTTATGTTAAACCTACACTGAATACCTAAACCTAAAACTACTTATATCGTTGTAGTGCTTGGATATTATTATACTATGTGCTGCTTCTTATTGGTATCACTATTTTATGTTTTCTCTAGGACCCGTGTTTCCTCTCAGTCGAGTGAATGGAAACACGGGTAAGTATGAAACAGGTGTCAATCAGCGAAATTCTCAGCAAGTCTTCCTCACAGAATAAAATAAACCTTGCAAAACAAATCCATACATACTTTTATGCATGGACTTCTAAATATAAATATTGTAGAAACTTCTTGGGTGAGCTGTCCATGCTGAATAAAATAAAATTATACTAGGCACATTTTGAACTAAATATTAAAGCCTATTAGTAGATACGTGGGTAAGTTATCATTGAACAAATTAACAACTATTTTATTACCTAGTAAAAATTTAAAGATGAAATATTGAAGTGGGTAAACTATGTAAGAATAAATGTCTTAAATAAAATTGACATAAATTCGCGTTTTAGGTAGAATGCGAGTACTAATACATTTTCGTAGAAATGTTTCAGTAGAAATTCCAAGTGTTTATGAAATGCTGAATTGCTAGACTAGAAATGCATTTAATGGTAATGTAAACAGAATTGTTTGATGAAGTCCGTTGATATGTCAGAACCTAATGTTTTTAATATTGGGCAATTATAATAAGCAATCAATATAATAATTAGGCTCTGAAGTTGGGTGTATGTATGTGGTACTATTATACAGGAACAAGTATACATGCAGTCTTTAGGTCTCAGTTAAAAAGAACACCAACTATTTAGCTTTGTGATACAAAATGCATAATAGTTATTCCGAAAGTGTTATACGCTGGATATAGTTGACGCTTTATGGCAAGGAAAACCAAAAATTGAAAAAGCAATATAAAACTTACGGCAATAATGGCAGCTACAAGACAAAAAACTATGGAATTCATTTCTGCAATTTTGATTGAAGAATCTGCATAGAAAAGTAAAACACTGGTATTATATTATACTACAGAATCCCGACATATTTAATTAGATTAGCTTTTCGTGGGAAAATCTTATTTGTGCATTTTTAATATTTTATGGGGCAGATTTTTTACAGATACGCACATATAAATACAGTTTTCTAGTGCATAGTAAAATTGCATACCATTGTTTATCTACATAACAGAATAATATGCATTACACATTGCTTTTAATAATGCGGCAAAGTTTATTACCATCTGAAAGCACATTGCATTTTTTCGTTGCTTCTTGGTTTAGTTTAGTACAACTTGAAAGAATGATTGCAACTTGTAAGTTGTGAAGTTAAAGGCGGTGACTGAGAGACATAGAGGAAGAAGTTACAAGGTAGGAAAGAAAGATAGCCATTAAGACTCAATAAAAGAAATGACGACCATTAGTAGTAACATGTTGTTACATTATATTCCATCTCATAAATATGTGCAGCTCTCTATACTTTGTTATAAGAGAGGGACATTACATTTTATGATCTTTTGACGTTACTCTGTTTACTTCATAACAAGCAATAATGACTGCATTAAATGCTCAAACTTGAACAGAATGATAATTGCATGTTACAATGCCACAACAGAAAAGACGATATACAAGTGCTTGATTTGATTATCAAAAAATCACATTACTAATAATAAAAAGACGCCATGAACAATGTAATAAACAGAATTAGTATAAAAATGATTTAAAAATCATTAAAGTATACAGATGGAATATTAAATGTCATTACTCAAGTGGTGAATGTAAACCAACTCCGTACACTAATCCCAGTAATCCCTAAAGTAAGTCCGATCTGACAAAACCCAACCATAAAATAATAACCTCCACCTTAATGCTGTATGTAATTGAAATAATGACAGAGCTAGAATTTAAAACAATTACAAAGGTGCTACACTTTCTGAGAAAATTATTATACAGATATACATACACATACATTTTATACATACGTCCAACTCATCTTCATTTAATCTACATACATACATATACTTACATCTACAAACTATACCTACTACATATTTTGTAATATATGTAATATAATATATTCAGTTAAGTTAAGTGTAATATTATTGCACCTACAAGTTCATGCTAGTATTTAAAAGGGGCTATGGTAATAGGTGTAGGTATACCTATACATATTATATTATTACATTATACATAATGATATAAAGCATGGGATAAGACATTCTGAAGATAATACTCACCTGTTAGTGTTAGAAAAGTGGTAAGGACGGGAAAGAGCTGTAAAAAGTGGATGATGAAGAAGAATCCGTCAGTTGGTGTCTGGACTGGCTACTATGAACGTGAACTGGATTCAAGACACTGGTTGAAGATGTCCGTTGGTCTAAAGATGAGCACAAATGTTCTTTATCTGCACAAAAAGAAAGAACTGGCTAAAATACCTTCACATATGCGTTTAAACACTTTACTTGTACATTCATGTCAATTATTACAAGACCAAACTGTCAAATCAGATATTGGTGTAGAGTGTGGGGATAACCAAATTCCATTACAAACTCTGCCTGGCTACCTGTTTGTTGTAAATGAAATATTTAGATTTGGTTACTGTGTAATTATACAGCATTAAGAAATATACCGCGAAATTATCCCTTTCACAGTATGTGTGTATAATGTGAATAATTGTAATTATAAGTGTGAGGATCAACTACTGGGATACACAAAATCCCTCTAATATTACTCGAATGTAGAAAACCGCAAATTTAATTAAGGAAATTCTTGCCTTATCAGAATTTCGTACATTCTACGGAGGATTGAACATTTCTTTGTTGAATATATTTATGTGCAATACAATACAACAAGATACAACGGGTACTTCGCATGTGTAAGAAGTATCGGTTATATAAATATGTATACGTACCTAAAACCAAAAACCAGCTAGACGAGAAAATCGGCGTGGTTTGCAATAGTTAGCAATCAAACACCTTGAAATCAAGTCCAGTCAGGCGAACAGAAGACAACTCAACTGAAATACTCAAATGAATTGGTTTAATGTTCTTAAAGCTGCAGATTCCAACACTGACTGACCAAAGCAATCTCCAGAGCACGCTTAATGAATTAGAAATGTTCGCAATCTTTCCACATGGTGCTGGCCAACATTTTTTATTTTCTACATCTAAGAGTACAAATATTATACACCTTACCTTACCTCATATTATTACTTAGTGTTTAGTATATGTATGTATTATATTAGTCTATTTGTATGTACATGTAACATACATACACACAAAATATTTATGTGCATCTCTCTCTCTATTTATTAGCAGTCCAGTACATACATACTTGTCCACATAAATGTACGTGCATAGGTAATAATATGGGTGATAGCATTTTATAAGTACCTACATATAAATGGAGGAGTTGCTCCTATGTAAATACACACACAAGAATTTCTCAAACGTGTATTACTACCACAACACCACCTTAAAGTGTGCAGATTACACATTGCACTCAAAGATATCAATGCATGTTGTCTTATAAATGTAGTAGTTGTAGGATGACGCTGTATGTAATGAACAACAGAGTGGCTGTTGTGTATTACATGGTGCATGACATTCACAAAGGTGATCTTAGTGTTGATGTGATTCAATGTGCTCACGTGTACAATCTCAACCAACGTTTCCACAACTCCACTTGTAATCGTAATGTGCACAAAACATTTTTGTTTTTGTTATGAAGCCTTACTTTTTATTATGTAAATAGTTTTACGTCCGTGTTTAGTTTTTAGTGTACACAATCGACATACCTAGGTGCTACATACAGAAAAGTAGTGTGTACTGCTCAATTTCAGCTGCGTAGATTCAGCATGGTATATGTATAACATACCTGTTTATGGTATATAACATCATGACGTTATTATTGCAAAACTGAAGCACATAATAATAGTACGCAACAGAATAAGAATAATGGAACTCTGGACGAAATACATACATAAGTAAATGGAGGAACTGCTTGAGTAAATACCAGAGTGATTTTCATTAGAGCAATGATATGAGATCATTCAAAGATCACCACTCCTTAATTGTGCACTGCACAACCGGATCTCATCCGGATGTGATTTAAGTTTTGTACACACGGAGAATCCCGCAGACGTAACTAGAGTGACTTCGTACATCGTACATCTGCATCATCATTTTGGCTAAGACAGAAAGCGAAGCGCGTCATAATACTTCTTATTCCGGTTCCAGTGAAAAAATTAGATCTCATCGAATCTTGCCATTGCATGATGAAATAGTTTGCATCCATTAAATCAGACGCTTATATAGAACTGAAGAACCATTAGTAACTTTGCCTTAAGCGAAACAAATGAAAGTTGAAATACGTAAGGACGTATCTGT
>JAQFYB010002866.1:0-22118 GCA_034694085.1 Pogonognathellus longicornis | reverse complement strand
ATACGCACAAAAATAACTATTCCAAATCAAACACCTGCTGATGCTACTTTTTTACTCTATTTTGCAATAGTTTATTATTTTATTGTATCAAAACAAAACTATCTTCTACATGCAAGAGTGAATGTATATTGAGATCAAGGCTGTATCTAGCGGCAGGGCACTAGGGCACGTGCCCCCAATCTCAAACAAATAGATTATTTAGTGCGCAAAAGTGCCCTAAGTCGAGAAATTTTTCGCGCTATACGCGAATTTTATACTTTTTTGGTTTAATTTGGCTCAATTTAGCCAAAAATTTTCGCGCTTAGTGCAAAAATTCACATTTATAATAACATTTCTGCCTTGGTGCCCTCCCTGAAATTAAATCCTGGATACGGCATTGATTGAGATAGTGTTCATTTATTGCTGTAATGTTTCAAATATCACTAATAAGATTGAAATGATTGTTTGCTATAGGTTTGGCATCAGCAATAGCAACTTCATTTAATTGGATGCTTGCCTTTATAGTGACCAAGACGTTTGAAGAACTTGCAATAACCTTTGGAATTTACGGGTGTTTTTGGATATTTGGGACTATATGTTTTATTGGACTATTTTTTGTATTCTTTTTTGTACCCGAAACTAAAGGGAAAACGTTGGATGAGATTCAAAGAGAATATTTCTCAAAATAAATATTTTCTTAACACAAAACACATTTTTATTCTTAGTAACAGGGTCTTCTAATTATGGAGATAATTAATTTCATTCCAGTCATAAACACGGTGTTCAAAATGCTTTGTTGTTACAATCATTGCGAAATTCAAAGTTCATAATTAAACAAATGTGATCGCAAAACGATCAGTAATTGGCATGTTAAGTTCCGTAACTTGTACTTCTCCAGATGGAAGAGTTGTAAAGCTTTCATGTGGTTGACCATTTACCAAAACTTGGGAGACCGTTCCAGCACCAAGAAGTCGAAGCGAGCCCAATACTTTGGAAGACATACCGGCGTAACCGTTGTTTGTAATTATGTTTGTAAGTGTTCCATCAGCGTAGTTATATTCAGCAGAGAAATATTGCATACTGTCTTGAGGTTCTATATTTTAAACAAATCATAAAAACATTTAAGCACCTTATGGCATTCTATTGTACTTACGGATGTCCAAGTTTCATTTAATGCTAATGCACATGCATATCTATAATGTAAAATATTATCCAATTGTTAATTTAATTACCAACTGAATCTCCATCATCATAATACAAAACTCCCTTGGCCATTTTATCATCGTTTGTTGCTATAATGAGACCTAGTGGATTTTCACGAGATATTTGTGTGTTAAGAGCAGGTTCTTGTGTGGGAATAATGAGTCCACCCCGAACATGAATGTTGATAAAGTCAAAAAGAGCAGAAAGAGTAGTATAATCTCCCCTTACGGCCAACTATTCATATGAACAAATCACGTGAAAATGAAACACATTAGTATCATTATTAAAAACGTGATTTTGTACAAATAAACCACGAAAATTGTAATTCTGCAAAGTATATGTATCTTACTGACCTCAGCTCCAGTGTGGTAATCAAACCAACGAGCATTAGGAAAATAACCTAAAGGGAAAATGGTAATATTCATACATTTGATTAGTTTATAATAACTACACATACAATACATATGTATGCTTTATTTTGTGACAATGAAAATCTACCTGTAACTTCCGTAACACCAGGGTCAAGAACCGGTGTGATGGCTAGACCAGAGCCCCACAAGAATTGTCGATCAATTCCTAAAGCAATGGGATCTGTTGGGAATTCGTGCCAGAAGGCTCTTACAACAGTATCACCTTGTATTCTGTGTTTGTAAAACAACGTGTACAAAAACGGGAGAAGAGTGTAACGGATTTCTAAAGCTTTCCTAGAAGATTCTGCGGACTCTGGACTCCAAACTGCTGGATCTTGTTCAGGTCTATCGCGAGCATTGTGATTTCTTGAAAATGGATAGAAAGCTCCGAGTTGTTGCCATCTGGTGCAAAGCTCTTCATTGGAATTATCATTAAAACCGCAAATATCTGCACCAGCATAAGGCATTCCAAACAAATTGAAAGAAAGTAATCCGATAATGGAGTGGTACAGGTTTTGCCAGTTTGAGAAGTTATCTAAATAAACACAGATCTTACGTGAATGTTTGCAAATTCAGAATTCTAAGAATGCAAGCAAATACAATACAAACAAATCTAGACTTGCATTTCTGCATATGGTCTCATACAGCATTACATGTACTGATACGATACGACATTACATAAACAACAATCATGTCACCGCGTTATTACCATTATAAATTTTGCTATGTTTATGACATGATTGTAGTTTATGTAGAAAAGTCGTAGCAAGGCTAGCCCTACTCATATTTTTGTTACTCACCTCCAAGCCAATGAGCAGCCCAGTTTCCAGATCCGAGGAACGTCGATCTCGACAAAACCACACCACGCTTGCCATTAAGTGCTTCTCGCATACCACTAAAAGCACAAAACAATGTGTCAAGCAATAATATTTTTTTCGGTACTTTGTCTTTTTACAATCTAATGAAAATAAAATGAAAGTGCATCTCACTCAAGAGTTGGTTTCGACTGACTCCATCCGTAGAGTGAGTGAGTGTCGTAATTAAATCCGTAGTCTTGTTCATGGTCAGGACAAATAGTCGAATCGAACAACTCTCGATTGATAATACCTATGAAAATGTACAAAATAGAGTTTTTGTTATTTTTAAAGAGAATTCTCTTAAAGGAAATAGGTATATTGATTTAAAAGCATTTGTTGATGACGTCACCTGGAACATAAGGTGGATAGTTCCATTTGTTCTGCCTACAACCTTGTTCAATATCTCCTTTGCCCCAATTAGCAATCTCGTTCATGTCAATCCAAATCGCATCGAAGTCAATAAGGGATTTGTATTCAACGATAAGATTTTTCCACCAAGTCTTAGTTGAGTTTCGGGAAAAGTCGGGGAAATAAACATTTCCAGGCCAAACAGCGCCAACAACAGGAGTTCCATCCGCTCTCTTTATCCACACGTCCATTTGATCTCCCAACTGATGTGGTGGATAAGAACCAGCCAGTTCTTTAAAGCTGATGCCGGGATCCTAAATGTATAGAATGCCATTGTAGCTTATTTCCTGTTTACTTCAGTGTAAATATTTTAGTTACAAAAGTAATGAAAACAGCGTCTACCAAAATTGGGATGAACTTTATTCCCTTTGATTTCAACTCGGCAATGTACTGAGGGAGACCAGCAAAATTTTCTTTGTCATAAGTAAAATCCAGTTCCCTAATAAACAGTAAAATAAGCCCACGTGAAAAGACGACAGGTTTTAGGTGTTTTAATGACTTTTAATCCTTGCTTTAGGGTTAAATCCCCTTATATACGGTTTTAGAACAAGGTACTACTAGGAATTTGCGACAGCAAACATAATCTAGTTTTTATAATCATGAAAATAAGTAGCAGATTTTAATTTACCTTTCCATTATGTCAATATCACCGTATTGGATATCCTAAAAAACAAATCCGGGAATAAGTCAATTTATTTATAATGCAAAACTCATGTATAGCTCAACAACAGACATGACGGTAAAGGTAGAGGTATCGGAAGTGAAAGGCACAGGAGACTTTTTAATAGGATTTAACAACTTTTAACCAGAAAAAGTAGGTTTGGTTGGGTGGATGGATAATGGGTTTATGTTTATGTATCACGTATCTCGCTTGTATAGAATTTCAAGCCGTCATGATATTATCGGTCGGTACAATACTTACATGGGGAATTCGACGCATAGCTGTTCTATCAACAGTAGCCTTCATTGTTTCAATATTATCGTAGCCCCACCTGCATAGTTGAAATCCTAATCCCCAGTATGGTGGAATCGCTAATTTCAAATGGGAAATACAAGCACTTTTAGTATGTATGTAATTATCACATGAGATGAATAGGTAATAATACTACAGTTTAGTAATTGTAATTAGTTAATATAGATATGTCCATATCTTCAATGATTCTTTCATCTAAAAATTACTTGTATTTATATTACATGTTAAAATTTCTTAAGAATCATGACAAAAATTAAATTACCTTGTCTTCCAATGGCCTGAAATAATAAACGAAAATATATTTTAAAAAAAGCTCAAGTCATAATGTGTATTATGTAGTAAAGGCACTAAACTACTAAAGTTACTACAGATATTTCGTTAGCAATCATTTGTTTAATGGTTTTGGTACACATTAAATTAATTGCTAGTATATATTGATAACTTTTATTGCGAAGACTCATCTTACTTCTGTAAACTGCTGTTGAACATTTTCGGGAGTTGGTCCAAGGAAAAAGTAAAGATCCAGCAGACCTCCAATAGTACGGTATACATAACCAGGAGCAGGTGTCACTACCACTTCTGCAATTTAAAAGCTTTTTAGAACAGTATTACAAGCTATAACGCTGAAATTGTATAGATACAATAAATACACGTAAAATACAGAATAGCTTAGGCCGTTCCATGAAACTCATGGATATGAATTAGTATATTATATACATTAATTTTCGTCATTAGGCTAATCGCATTTGTGTAGTTTTCCTGTGCCTCAATATTCATACTAATCGTTAAATCTCCTCATCAATCAAGTAAAAATCAAACAAAGATCCAACCTTGAGCATTGCTATTCAGAATCATCACCGAGTGAGCATTTCCATCATTCTCTACAACTGTGTAGTAAGGATGTACTCCATACATGTTGGCGGTACCCTGAAACATAAATAAATCCATGCTGCTCAACCAACTCTATCACTTAACTAGTAAACAATTTCTTGCCATAAATCAGAACCACGGGATTATCATTTCGTATCATGGTAAATATCTTGTCATGTTTATGTGTACTACTAGCTTATTTATATCCAGTGTGCTAAAACTTCTGATCCTAACATTCTGTCCATATCAAATCACCTTTTAATATCAGGATTAATATATACAAGTACCTGTACATAGAGATAATACATTTCATAAACAAATTACATAAAGAATTCAGGGAATCAGGGCAATGATACAACACAGCCTGAAATGAAAGTTAGTATTTCATGCACATAGATATAAAGGACTAATCCAGTAATAAGTATTAGGTACTTTGATACTTGTTCGATGAATTACCCAACGTTAGGTACCCCCTTAATTTTCGTTTAATTACGACATATTATGTGCTGTAGAAGGTGTGGGCGTATGAATGTGGGTGTTCTGTGCGTACATGTATGTAAATTATAGCATGCTTAATAGAAAAAACTTACAACAGGTGGTTGGTCACGAGCATACATGGGGTATGTTTCATATTTTGTGAAATTGTGTCTGAAACTGAATTGCTCATTTTCTCCGAATCCGTAGGCATTTGTGGATGGAAGTTTCATAGCAAGTTGAATGAATTGATCAGAGAAAGTCAGTCCGCCGAGAGAACTGTCGAAAAGGACTGTGTCGGTAGCCTTACGAACAATTTGGAAGGAAAACGCTGGGGAATCATAGAGAACTACATTGTATTCAAGATTTGTTGCTGGTCCTGAGGGAGGGTTAATTGGCAAAGGCACTTCGAACCGATCTGTTCCATCCGTTATCTGCAAGTTGAATACAAGGTACTTAGCTTAAATTGTATTATTGTATTGTAAAAGGTATGTATGTACAGATATGGCAGGAAATTAGGTAGGTATTACATAATTAAACTTTGTACACTAAATACATGCCATCCTATATGAATACTGACAGACAACTAAAAGTAGACGCAAAGGAAAACTTTCCAACTAACAAAAGCACTAAACATTCTAATTCGGGGAATTGAATTTACAGCATTATTATTTTAGTGCAAACTTTATGTGATGAATAGTGAATGAAAAGATGAATGAAGTATGGAAATCCAGACACATCAATGAATGAATGTATTATGTTAAGTTAGGTAATCAAAGTTCAATATATTGCGTTTGTACAGACATAATAGTAAATAATAAATACTTAGTAAATACGTGTATACACCTACCTTAACTCTAAGACGGTAATCAGATTGGTATTCAAAATCAGCAGTTAGAGTTTGTGCGTCATCCCCAAAATAAGAACCGCTTCCTGATTTTCGCGTCAAGGTGACACGAAATCCTGTGGGTGTTGGTCGAGGGTTGCCTTCAATTTGGTAGCCCCAAGTAGGGGGCACATGACACCATGGAATTCCTATTTCAGCTTGACACCACAAACATCCTCGAGCTATGCAAGCATCTTCACTTGCGTCAGGATCCGGGTGACAATCAACTCTTTGGTTTTGTGGAACGCATTCTTGAGCTGTCACTACAAGTAAAAGTGCATAAAATGAAAAACTCGACTCTGGAATAGTCAACTAATGCCCCAACAATGGACATGCTTTAGGGTTTAAGCTTTTATACATACCTACATAATATAGTTGTATAGTCATCCTAAAATGTATTTCGGCCAAAGCCGTATCTAGGATTCCATTTTGGAGGGGGCAAAATTTAACATGATGTACAATAGTGCCTGTTATCGCACGTGGCGCGAAAAATTGGAGCTAATTTAGGCCAAAATCAATCTAAAATGCGCGAAAAAATTTGCGATTTTTTGCACCGTTTTGGTAAAATAACCTATTTTTTCCTATTTCGGGGGGGGGGGGGGGATTGCCTCTTTGCCCCCTAAATACAACCTTGATTTCGGCAACAGATTTATTAATACGGCTAATTTTTTATTAGCAATAGCTATACCGTTTCCCAAAAGTAGATAGATAATAATATATGATTGTAGTTACTTAGTTATAATAGTTATAAATAGGCATAAAATCGAAAAATGAATTGTAAAATCATGTTACCTGCACAAAACAGTGACACTACAGAAAGAGTTAATACGATAGATATTTTCATCTGCCTATTGTATAGAAAATATTGGAACAAAATATGTAAGTACAAAACTATATTCTTTGAGATGAACAAAGTAATAACTAACATTGCAAAAAGTTTTCCAGTCCATTATATAGTCTGATTAAAGTTGAGGCTGTTGCATAAACAATTTGGGGTGATAAAGCATATAAAAATACATTCGTTGATAGACAGACAATAAATTGTAGGAAACTGATTATTCGCCGTAAACAAAACCACTTCAAATGATTAACCTACTTCACAAGCTTTAGAAATGGTGATAAGGTTGGATGGGATGAAAAATTATTTTATTAACTGCATAATACAAAATCATCACCTCCATTTAAGTATAAATATAATAGTCAAAATGACATAATAGTATACATGTGTATGCCAGTTTAATGTAGAAATGGTTGAAACTACAGATTATTTGTAGATTGATTGATCATTAAAAATGATCATAATGAAAACATTATGGTGTGTTCATTTTGGAGGATGTGAATGATTATTTCAAATTAAAACGGATCCTTTTATGATGGACAAGCCAGCTATGTATCTTAGGAATTATAGCTTGTATGCAATACAAAAGCAACATTGCCCGATCATATTTTTATCACAGGACTGACATTTATGTTAACTACGTGGATTTACATGCATACTTTATGACACAATCACAATTTTAGCTTAGCTTGGATTATACGATCATTTCATACATTATACAATGCTCATATGCAATGAGAAATTATTTTAATCCTCATCATTCTAAATAGGTATAAACAAATGCATGATAATCAGTTAAAAAAATCGAAAAATTTGCGGAGTTCATGTGTATGATTTCATAAATTGCCTGTCACAAAACACACCTCATTAACTTTTGTATGCAAAAAATATAACAAAGTAATAATTTATTTATCTGCACTATATTTGTTAAGCTATTTTACGCTTTACAATTTACACAATAATTGTGTGAAATCCTTTGAAACATAAAGATTTTGATAACATTAAGAATAGAATAGCAATTCAGTCATTAGCAGATGTACATTCTACAAATATAAACAAAATATTAGATTAAAAAACACTTACAAATCATGCAAGCAATTTGAAGCTGTGATTAACACGTAGAACAATAGGTATACATTGTTTTTAAAATTGAATGATAATTTGCTTTACAAATTCATCATAATTTTATAATACTACAATGTAATATCTAAAGAAAACATCTCTAAGCAATGTACAGATTTTATTATCTACACACGAGATTTAAGTATAAAGAATCAAAGTTCACTAACATTAAGCTACCAGTCTTATATTTTAATTCAGTGTCTTTCCTAAGTTCAATATTAAAATTCCTTATCACATGTACTAAAAACATTGCCATTGACTCGTACGAAAATTTCGTTCCAACACATTTCCTCGGCCCGTGTCCGAATGTTGTAAAAGCATACGGATGAATATTCCCTTTGTTTTCTGGAAGAAATCGTTCAGGAACGAATTTTTCCGGATCGGGAAAAACTTCGGGGTTTCTGTTAGCAGCCCAAGTAGCCACCATGACGGGCGTCCCTTTCTTAATAGTTATAGAGTCATGAACCCAATCTTTGTTGCAGATACGCTGTGGTCCGAAAATTGCTGGACATAAGCGAAGGGCTTCCTTAATACAGGCCGTTGCATACGGAATAGCAGATTCCTTAATTGTCTCATGGTCGATCATTCCATCGTTGTTTTCCACGGCCCGGTCGATTTCTTTTTGAAGGGTCTTTTCTACCACTGGATTTTGTGCAATGTAGAGAAGCAGATGACTAAGGGTTGCAGCAGGAGCTTCGTACCCTCCGATGAAAAAATCCAGAATTTGAGACACAATTGTGTTATCACTGATACCTAACTTTTGGTATTCTTTGGAGTTGGCTTTATTCCAATAATCGATGATGATGCTGGAAATTTGCTTGTGATCAATGGCACCTCCGTTTGCTTGTGAAGCTGAGGAGAGTGATGATAAAACTCCTCGAATGGTCTTTTCGATAGTGTGAATGTAGATGTGATCGTGAGTCGGAGCAAATCGCGTCAAGAAGGGAAATGACACTAAACAATATTAAGAAAAATTTTCATGATCAATGAAGGCATGAGACTCTGAAATCCTCGATCCGAGTACCATGGTAGGTTTCGAATAAAAATACATGGAAATACTTACATGATAATGTGTACAACAAATTGTATTCAGTTTCTTCGCCCATGAATTGTTTAAAGGCTTTTACAAAATCATTGTCTTTAGAATCCATTTGAACTCCCAGAGCGGCTCGAAAAATCATATCAATGAAATAAGGAATCAGTGTGCTGTAAAATTAAAAATATCACATTAGTGAAAATTTTGATACATTTTGTCCTTTTTTAGAAATGTGGAATGACAGTAAATATCAATACCGAGTTTTGTACTTACTCTCTACAGTCAATCTTGATACGCCCTTGGCTACATTCGGATTTAAGACCTTGAACAAGTTCATTTGCACATTGAGACATAACACGACTTGCTGTTTTGATTTTCGCTGGAGTAAAAAGTGGTCCCATCATTGAACGCAACTGCCTCCATTTTTCTCCTGGAATAAATACAATTAATAAATAAAAACAAATATTTTTAAAAATCATGGGACAATTTTTTATAATAGTTTGCTTGAAGTGCAGATTCTTGCCTTTTGTGTATCCGATAAGTTCCTCTAAGACAGGAGATCCTAAATCGATGCTTCGTCTATCACAAAAATAATCACTATCCGAAATCAAAACCTTTCTGATAAGTTCAGGATCCGCTATAAAGACTTGAGGTGTACCACCAATGTAAGCTCCCCACACAGGTCCATATTGTTGATATCGTCTCAGATCTTGCAAATGACGAACATTGTTGTGAAAATTGGAATCGCTTCCCAAAAAGAAGGATGACTTATCGACAGGAATGCCACAAGCTTCGAGGGTACCGTAATTTCTTCTTCCGAAAAGGACAATTCCCAGACACAAACAAAATGTAACTACCAAAAACGCGAAAACAATCATTTTCATAAATAAATCAAACGAAATCTTGAAATTTAGGAAGAAAATAAGAAATGAAGTGTTAGTTAAAAGTATGAAAGTATGGAAAAATTATTTTATTTGCTTGCACAAAGTGGATAAGGGACAAGACAACACAAGAGTAGGGTGAGACGGAATACTGATAAATTTTTCGGACATCAGTTCATTTTTATAGCATTCTTCGACATAATTTAACTCATACACTTAATACAAGAGTAATATACCTACTTGCATATAACTAGGTGGTGAGATACTTTTATTTACAAGAACTGTTGTTACCACATAACAATTGCCAAAGACACAGTAACACGATTTCGTCAAATATGCCTACATTACCTGGTAAAAGCATTTCCCGTGTCACCATTGGCAAAAAGAGAATTGACAAATTTACGTCACGGGAAAAGGGAAGCCCCCCGATTATAATAATCCGTACATAGTATCTTTGATGCCCGTCCATTGTCCATACACTAACAACACTATGTAGTGTCTAATTTAAAAACTACTAATAGTACCATTTATTAACTATATAGTATAGTGTCAACATAGATACTTGTAGTAATTATGTCCTTTCTTGACCATGAATTCTCTGTATACCCTTGAACCGGGTATGAATGTATCATCAATCATGTTCTTATAATAATATAATGAGAATATAATGTGTAGTAATTTTGCAAAGGACCACACGTACAACACACGACTAGGTAATTGTAAGATCATTTTTATAGCATTCTTCGAGTTGTATACCTACTTGCGTATAACTAGGTGGAGAGATACTTTTATTTACAAAAACTATTGTTAACACATAACAATAGTTTATAGTACCCTTCCCCTTTACATTTTAAGTGCCTACGTTCGCCTATACGTACTTGATACTTGTGTGGAAAGAGGGGTGTCCCTTAGTTTACTTACGCTCAGACAAGCATCTTTGTATTTTCTATCATAAGTTTCATTCCGTTACACAGAGATTCAAAGAAATACACACAAGTGCAATCACATCTTCACGAAGTCACAAATTCCCCGGCTACCGTCTTAGGGAAAGATAAAGTCCAAAGTTGCTAAAGCAGGTATTATTAGTAACGTAACATATACAGATAATGAATTTAATGTAATGTAAATGTGAATTACAGGTATGTATATTAATGATTATGTTGTGTAGCATAAAATTGCTCTAGATTCAACTAGTTCCATCCAAATCATAACCGTAAATATGTTTACCAAGTGTACTAAGATTAATGTAGACCATAAGGATGATGGCCTTTCCACGTAATTGGTACTTGCATTTTGTTGATAAAAGAGAACGAGTAATTACAACTTATGTACAAACTCAAAGAAATTGCAAACAGAAGTGCATCGTGCATCCCATTGTTCTCTCGTCTGAGTCTTTTGTATTCTGCATTGGACATGAGCAAGTGTAACAATGCCAGCTTCAAATGACATAGTATGGTGGAAAATATAGAACAAATCTATCACTCAACTCAACAACAAATCCTACGGTAGTAGTTATTTGTAGTATGAGAAGATCTAACACTTACAGCTAGTCATTACCATAAGATTTCCCACTACTTAAATACAATCAGCCCATTCATGATTCAAGTGCAAGTAACTCACAATGTCATACAACATATAATTACAAATAGTCAGATGATATATTCCGTACATAGGTATTAGGTAATTGAGTTATTTTTGGACATTTTGTGTACGTTTCTGTTTTTTCCGCTCGTTCATTCATAAACTAGTTTTGCACACAAAACATAACGTATTTCTTCCGTGTAGTACAAAGTAGGCTACCTTAACATTAAAAGACATAGATAACTGAAAATTACTTTTACACTTCAATTTATCTGTTTCTCAAACGTGTGTCATTCATTCATGAGTCACGATTTTATCTGCACTCCTTAATAAACACATTTGGGGCGAAATAAGGTATTGCCGACATGCTTGTAATGTGTATGTGTATGTAGTACTACTACCATATTTCCTCCAATTATAGCCCCGGGTTAGAATTTGCAAAATTGTAATCTGTGATAAAGTTAATTGAGACCTTTCATTCTGGGGTGGCCATAATTATGTTAAATGGATGTCAAGAAGCTATATTTGGAGGGGGGGGGGGCTGCCATTAGAAGAGGGGGCTAAAATTAGAGGAAATATGGTATTTCATTAGAATCAGGGTATTAACGCTTTTATATAGACAACCATTACCAGTTACTAGTTTAACCAGTAAATCGATAACATTTCATGCGTAATTTATCCCCAGTTGATTCCTTCAGTTTAGCGTTCGGCAGACACAGTTGGGCAAACAAGCTGATTGATAAGCGCAAATTATACCACTAGGAATAATACTACTAACTAATGACTTATTACTTACAAGGTATGCCTACACTATAGACTCTGAACTCAAGTAAACTTAATTTTGTGTGCTATCTGAATGAAAATGAATGAATTTCTCTAATTATGCCCTCTTCTATTCAAAGTGCAAATGGTGAAGCTTTATTCTTCGTGTTCGAGTAAACTTCACATAATTCACATTAGTTCCAGTTATGAATGACTCAAATACAAATGACCCGTTGATTTTGATAGAGCGGTAGTGTTTAGAGATCGATTATTGCAATAGAAATATACTGTGCCGTACTATACGTGAAGTTATCGAGTTTAATATTCATTCAAGTGTAAGTACATGAAAAGAATAATTATTTTTATGCATGTGACAGAGTAATACCTGTATCTCTGTGTGTTTAGGTGTTAGGGCAAAAATAAAGTAAGCTTACTTTAGTCTATCTTCCACATAATCCAGTCCAGTAGATACTTATATGCTAGTTTTGTGCTTGGATTCTGATAAACGAATTTGCAAGGGTCCTAATAATGAAGTATTGGCTCTATACTCCTTTATACCTATACCTATAAAATCGATTCGAACTATAATTGCCCCTACCTATTTGGATAATGAAAATAAATCACACCATTCATGTTTGCAGATCAACCAACTCTACCCTAACCATGCATAGTAATAATAGTGATCTGCATGCTTATTTCTAGAGGAAGATTTAGGTTGCTTAAAATAGACTGAATAATCTTGTTTCTCGCTGGTAATAAACAAGTATCTGTACTTCTGTACTTTCTATACTCATTTTCAATCAATGGATTTGTGACATACCTGCTAATGTATCTTAGAATATACATAGAGGAAATTTTGCAATTTCCTTAATCTGAATTGGAATGAGATTGAATATAGAATCACACAATTTAATTTCACACACATACAACTTAATTCTATTTTCATTTCAGAGATTTTGCTTCACATTGAGACATGTGTAATCTCCATGTATTAATCATACCCGTACCTGGCACTTGATACCTTAAATAAATAATTGTATTTCGTACGACAAAACATTTTTAACAATCATTTCGTTGAACGATCTACCATACTATTCATATCGAAAATATTATTTACATACCTACCTATTTAATTTGATGGTTCATTAGCTTTAAATACGTAACGCGTACGTAGCTTTAAATACAACATTTTACCCAAAAAAAATTGTAGCAGTAGCAGTAATCCCGAGCAATGAAATGAAGGTGAAGTGAGGAAATGAATGAAATAAAGACACCTGTAAGTTACCTATCTGTAAACTTAAGAATTTTTTCTCATTTAAATAAAATATCTAAAACCCATCGCCGTAATTTTCGCCAATTTTTTTCTGATTTTTATACTGTCCTCCGATTGCTGCCAATTTTAGCGAAGTTATTATTCTGTAGTTCACAATACCTAATCGAAGATTGTGGATTGTGTTGTGGTATATCCATAAATTAATATCAATGTGTGTTCTAAGATTCGATTCACATAGGATAACTTTACCTTAATGGCAATGCATTATACATCTAAAAATTATATTTTTAAGATTGAATTTATCATTTCCATTCCCAAGTCTATGTACCGGTATACTGTATATTATGTATACATAAATGCTTCTCCATTGTGCGAAAATTCATTTATACCTCATTGAGTTTAACTGGCTTAAACCCAAGTTCATGGAACCCATTTTAGGGATTTAGCTTTGCACGAAAACGAACTTAATACATTTTTCATGCACTATGAATCACAGTTCCTTAATGCAAGAGCTATACACATATTATCCATATAAAATGATAACACATTTCACTCATGGTAAACCGGACAGCAAAGCCCGTCAAACCGTATTACATGTGTAAGAAATTCTTAAGCCCGAGATGTCGATGTTTTTACTAACAATAAAAACATCGACATGTTGGGCTTATGGTCAAAATGAGATTTTAAATCCCATATGATACATTGCGTTGCATATTTAGCTTAGGTATATGACAGGTATTGAAACCCGAGTTTACACTCACTCTAATATTCAGTATTATGATTTATATGGTGACAGGTTTTTGTGGAAAAGTGATTTTGGTAAAAAAGTAAGACCTTGTAAGTAATACTGCAAACAGCATACGCAATATGGAAAACCCAAGTTATAAAGTTTACATGCAACAATCCTCTATTAAAATAGGATGAAATTCTCCAACGCCTTCGCAGGAATAAGATCAATGACGTACGCAAGTAGAAGTAACTATGCATGAGATCGCAAACCCACTGTAAAGGTAAGTATTGTACAAAGTATTTGTAGTGTAGTAGGTGATGCTATGTAATAGTGTCAGAAAAGGATGTTTATAATGTAATATTTAGGAACCAGGACCATATAAAAGACTTTATTACATATGCAAACAGAATTACGTCCAGCATACACCATCAACCCGAGTACCTTTAACCGTATGATATATTACATTGTTTTTTCTAGGGTAAAGTTTCTTCCATGTATACAGCATGGAACTGAACTGTGAGTACACTTTATACAAAGCTGGGTAGAAATCCCAAAAACTTTTTATGTGACATAGGTGGGTGCAAGGCTGTATTTAGGGAGGGGCAAAGAAGGCAAATGGCCACCCCGAATTGGAGAAAAATAGGTTATTTTACCCAAAAAGTGCAAAAAATCGCCAAAATTTTCGCGCTACGCACGAATTTGAAGCATTTTACGTGGATTTCGGCCTAAAATAGCTCAAATTTTTCGCGCTGCGCGCAATAATGGACACTTTGTGCACTATGTTGGTATTTTGCCCCTCCCGAAATGGAATCGTAAATACGACCTTGTATAGGTGCATCCCTGCTCTTGTAGACACTATTATACATAGTATAGTAGAGCAGGCAGATATTAAAGGTACACATTTTCATATAGTGTGGGTGGGCAAGGAAATCTCTAGGGTTTTACAATTCACTAAGCAAACAAAAATGTTTTTTTGTGTAAACCTAATCTCCCACTGAAAACCAATACTCGCAGCCCACAACCACAACTGTGTAATTCATTTAATGTATCAAAAGTTTCCTAGTATGAGATTACCGAGCACTATTATTATTGTTACGCAACACTACTTTTGTACTGAAACATGTTTCCTAGTAGTAATATTATTTACTAGATCATGCAGAGCAGAGAGATCTGATATACTTAATGGTTCGTCGTCCTTTCAATTAAGTTGTAGAGTGTGTGTGGGAGAGACAGTGTATCGGTTGGTGAGAGTTCCTGTGTATGTGCAAATTGGCCGTAAAAGCCTATTACGTTGGAAAGATCATAGTTTCACGTGTTATGTGTTTTTAACCTTTTTCTGACTTTTATAGCACATTGTATATTTTAAGCTACATTATCATACACATATTTCACCCATGAGAGTGCTTTAACGACTGAGATGTAAAAGTGTAATGTCAAACCAAGAAACTCAAAGAGAAATGCAATGAACTCAATGTGTGCAACACTTATTTTTTGTAAATCTAGCACACTTTTAAGGTATGCTTTTATGGTGTTACTAGTTTACTAGTACATTTAACGGCAACGGCTATGCTGACATGCACAATTTTTTAATGTGGTAATATAGAACATTCGTAAAAAGCTGGTTTACAAAATTAAATGTTACACAATAGTGTGCCTGGTTGAAAGTAGTACATTAGTTACGTAATTTCAAACCTACAAATAAATAAATGTATGTCTCTGCGTCTCTAGGTGTAATGTAGTTTAACGAGAAACTCTATAGTAGAGGTTGGTGGTGTGTATGGTGAAGGTGTAACAAACAGATACAAACAGATAATTGTTTCATACATTTCGGTGTGTGCAACGTTTGGAGGGATGGTTAACAGAGTATTAAAATAAATATTTAAATTAAAGCAATATATTTCGATGAAAATTTTGCCCAGTTGACATTAATTACTGTAAACTAGTACCTAATTTTTAAGTAACCTTCGTCTACAGACCCACCTTATTATTACTATTACTGCAAACGTTGTTATCGATCTAAATTCATTTACATACCAAATACATACCAAATACATACACCAATGTCAAATTTTTTCAACAAATTTTTAATATCATTATTATTACGAAAGTAAAAATAAAACTTCCATTTAAGTTAAGGCTTACTAAATGCTTTTACTTTGGAATGTATCAAAACATTCAGACTGCTGTACTGTATTTGTAATAATTAATAATGCACTTTAGTTGTCAACTCCATAACTTCTTGTGGTTAAGCTAAAAACATCATTATTCCCAATTACCCCTAATAGACTCAAAACTTGGATTTTGACTTCTTATTATTCAATATAGTAATAGTCAAGACGAGTGACATTGTTTCTTTTTGACAAATCCTATATTAAGTGAGTCTTATGGCCTTTAGTTGTCACAATCTCCGCAGGATCTGAGTAAGTCTGGTCTTGTTAGGTACCTACTCCATTACTGTTATGTATGCGTGCAGTAGTTTATCGATGTGTTAATGGACGTATTAGAAATAGGTAATATTTTATTTATGTATCTATTTCCTACACTTCAAGCATCAGATCAGAGTGAGACTATGCTGCAGGAATATAGTACATAACATAGTATGTCTACCGATTTGTTGTATTCCTTCTTAATTACTTGGTGTATGCCTTTGGAGTCTTCTTTCTAAGTCCTGTAATTCAATTAATCCGCATAGTGACAGTTTTGGGAATCGAATAAGATCACCATTAAAAGCAATTTCTAAAGCTCCTGCAAACAAAACGTCTAACAGGATGTAGCCATAAGGTATTGAAGCATCGAAAGGTGAAGGTATAAGACCACAATGAGAATCTTATGTCATCTAGAAAAGTCAGAAATGCTTTCTGTAAAATCCTCTTATAAAGGTTAAAATACAAAACACAGACAAAACAACAATCATTAAATATCTCGAACTAGTCCTGCACACAAACCCATGCCGACTAGACTTACGATTAGATTCTTATATCCAAATTCTTCAATTTTCTTTTAATGCCCAAAAATTAATTCACTTTAAAATAGCCCTTTCAGCACTTGTTTTCCGGTGCTAGTACATGTTTGTAAACATCCTGGCATTTTAATAGGAGCTAAAATAGACCCCGAGATACTTGTTAGTTGTTACTTGCACTCTATATGAAACATTAATTGTATTAGTGAATTTCGAACCTTTTTGTTTACAAATTCCATTTAATCAGTTTAAAGTTAAGCCTAGTTAGTTTAACGACCATAGAGAAGGCATGCTTTGAAGAGTACGGACTTTAAAGAAGAAGACCGTTAAAAAGACTTTTTGTTTTGATTTTCATTGTCAAGCAGAATCCGGATATCCAGACATGTTACTTTATTATCTTGTACTTTTATGTACTAGAAATAGTTATAGCTGGGAATAAAATATAAAAAAGGTGAAAGGTGAAATGTATACAGGTTTAAATCTACAGTCTGACTCTGAGTTGCTAACAAAACATAAAATTACATTAAGTATTAGGCAACCAAACACCAATTGGAGACGATGAAGTAGAAGGAAAGATTCACGCAAAAGCATTTACGGCTCTTAGAAGTCCAAGCCAGAGTTCTATATTATTAATTGGACTCACTTTGAATTAAACGCTTTTCCTTAGCTTCCTCTAATACTCTTTGGTTTATGTCAAACTCAATCAAAAAGATCCTGCAGCAATCTGCCTATATTATTATTGATCCGTGTACATGACTTTTGGCATATCCTCCACCAGTTTTATACACATACCAGGTATTTCGAACAAGTAACTGCAAAAATATGCATCTTTATTACATATTATATAGGTGCTACTTATTATCGATACTTTTAGGATAGTAATTCTATTTTCTGTTGACAGTAAAAACAACTTAAAGCACTTTTAGCTCTTTGTAAACACAAAACCTTCCTGATGCCATTTTACCCACCACTGCCTGGACTGCTGCTGGGAAATATTTTTCATGAACCTCGTGTGAGTTCATTCTGTTTTTTTCAAATCCTATCTGTCCTTGCAAATCTAATTGAGGTCTTTGCAGACTACAGAGCAAGCATTGCTATCTTTACCATTTACCTTTTACCATAACATAATATACCTACATCTACTTTTGCAACAAATTTTTCATGTTTTGGTGCTGTCAAAGACAAACTAAACAGGGAGTCGTTTTCATCTCTAAGGTATTGCCATACAATACATTAGGCTTTAACCTTTTAAGCCTAGTAGGCTTATTACCTACCATTATTACATTACTGTGTTACCTTTTAGGGGCAAACATATGTTGACATCCATAATGTCAATACATACAAACCAGTACATGAAAAATGTTAAAAACCTTATTGTATTTTTCACTTGTTCACTGTAGCTAAAATGTATTACAGGTCAGGCAAGGTGAGTCAAGTTTTTATCTCATTGTGACAAAAATGGTGGTAGGTAATTCGCAAAGCAGTCAGAACTTCCAAGCGAAAGAAAAAGAGATGTTGATCGAAATTTAAAACCAAACACCTAACACATTGCTTTACACAAAATACTCATGTACAGACTGCTATGTACTTTTATTTACCTATTCAGTGTAAATGTACAACACTTAACATAATATGAGCAACATGTCGCTCCAGAGCACCTGTCAATGCTGAGAAGAATTTTTCATCACCTTGAGATAAAAAACGGTTGCTAAATATTGTATTCATAATGTTATGAATGTGTGTCTGTATAGCACTTTACACATACGCTTGTCTCAGTTGTCTCCTTGTCTCTAGTGGAATACCTACAAAGGTTGAATCGGTAGATCTACAGACATTTTAAGCATTACACTACGAATCCAACATTTCTCGGAAAGAGGGAAAGCCCACATAAAATACAGAGTAGAGGCGCACATACATATGCAGACTGCGATATTCGGGGAAGACCTGACGTGATGATAATGGTTGAGCCATGTCAAGCCATGTCAAGTCAATTGCAATTTAACCCAGTCTTATTTTACACCATGCAACTACATTTCTCGAATTTCTCCAGAGAATTCATGCCCTATGAGAGAATTGGAGCTAGTACACGGTACACGTAGTAGTTTACGTCGCTAGTATTGATCACTGTGAATCGTAGCGGCGTAGTTTCCTTACACCTACAAACTGTACTCTATATAAATTCAGAAGGAAAAGAACGAGCAATTCTAAGTAAAAAATTGAGAACCTACTGCCACAGGACAACCGAATCAAAATTGCACACTTGTCCGGGTTGAATATATACGCACTTACACACATATAAAGTTATTAAACGTGGTAATAGTAGATATATCTATTTTCCTGTGAACTGTGGGACGTGTATATCACGGCCGTATCCAGAAATCGATTTCGGGGGGAACTCCAAACATATGTACATGTGTAACAATAATCCCGCGTATCGCAAAAAATTTGAGCAAATTTAGGTAAAAATCAACCTAAAATGCATCCAATTCGCGCTTAATGTAAAAAATTTCGCGAATTTTTGCCCTTTCAGGTCAAGAATAACCTCTTATTTGGGATTTCGGGGGGGGGGGAATTGCCCTATTGCCTACCCCTGAATACGCGGGCATGGTGTATATAGCATAGTGTGTTTCTTTCGGATATGAAACATTATACAAGGATATTCGCGACTTTGCAGCTTTATATTATACATGAGAATACTGGACTCTAGTGTCCTATTGTATCTTAGCCTACATAGCCTTCACCTTTTCAGGATGAAGATCTACGATCATAAAAGCTAAAATGGTTTTAGACTATAAAAACTAAAAACACATTATCTTTTTACTCAAATTTACTTTCTCCTTCACTTTGACTAAGGCAACTAGTAAAAGTACACTGTTACAAAAGTGCTTCTACAGTTTCAGTTTACACATGACTCTCACAAGTGCTAAAGACAGACTCTCTACTTTCTTCCCTGAAACACTCCCGAGCTTTATGACTCCAGGACATTATATAGAGATAGATCTTTTCTCTAATCACAATTGTTTGCTATCGCAGAGGAAGCCAATAATTTACTACTATCTTCTGTGTAAGGTTGTCGTATGGGCTCCACTTAATGCTGCAGAAGCTCGGTTTAACGTAAGTACCTATACTGTACACACACATTGTGGCCTTGTGGCCACCTTAAAAGGGGCGCTTATGAGAGGGAAAGTGATTTGGACGTGTAGCGATTGCATGTGTATTATTTATGGTTGGGAAGACATAGAATTAGCTAACCTAGTAGTATTTGTTAATTCTATTTTTTCTATTGAGAACAAGCATACTTCAAAAAGTTTGGACCGGAAGTAGAAGCTCATGCCGTACCAGACCGGTTTTATATTGCAAAATTGTTATACCCGAACCCATGAGACTCGGGACTGAAAATTGTGACCTTGAAATTGAAGTCATCGACAACTTAGAAGATGACCCAAACAATAAATTTGGGGTTCAATAGTGTCTAGACATTTACAAATACTACCTTGTATCAAAATTTGAAAGAATTCGGTGGAAAACTCTAGGCTGTAGATGGAAAGGCAGAATACATAGGACGGGTATGGACCGATTCGCCCCACCTGAAGATCAGGGACCTACCCTTAAGCATAATATAGGAAAATCTAAATACGCATATGTACAGATATAACAATTTAATGTATAGCAAATGAACTGTGTACTTTTACACATAGTTGACTCTTGAAAATCGTGTTCTCGATTTCCCTAGATCAAAATAATGGACTCATAATAACACCTTCAAGCAAACAGATTACAAAACGGGTAACCATTCTAAAAATACGTGACACATAAGTACGTAGATAGCAGAAGAACAGAACAGATTGACTCATGACTCAAAGGGGAAAAGCTTATATTGGATTACCGTTTGCTCTTTATGGGGCCATTATTTTTCAATCAAATCCTTCGACTGTTTCAAAGCAACTAGTTTCATTGTATCACAACTCCTTCCTACACTATACTCCAAGAATGTAGAAGCAAACCCATCCGAAAATAAAAAAACAAGTTAAAAATAGACGATAAGCAAACCATTCACTTCCAACAAGAGCCTATGATTCCTATGATAATGCATTCATGTAGCATCAAGGAAAGTATAACATGTCTCATCAAACGGCACAATTACAAAATGTTGTGTAGCTAAGTCCAAGTAGGAATACAATAATAAGTTAGTGATAATACCCTACAATCTGCTAATGGAATTGCTAATGACGTGTGCAAATCTTTTGTCCAGACAATGTCTCATTAAAACAATGTAGATGAGGTTGCAAATGGCAAAGTCATTGAAATAGACTGTAAAATAATTGTAGTACCTAACCTACAACCTAGTAGGTATATTATTAAGTGAACCAATACAGTTATAAATACATAGGATGTAGTGTTTATGACGTTAACAAAAAGGTAATTTATCATGACAAGTGCGTGCAATAAAGATTGTATCATTGTATGTCACACTTGTAATAATACTTAGAAGATGTAATAATATGCAGTGACACGTGTACCTTTGCAACAGCTCCAATTAACCTGAAGTTGATCAAATGACACAAAGATAAAAAACTAAACTAATGTCTATACATCGTGATCGTGGACGTCATTTCATTACCCATAATCAAACTAATGATACTGTCAAGGCAAGTGTCGTACCAATCAGTTTCCTTTGTTCATTGCAGCATGAAGATCTTTGTTTGAAACAATTCAAATCTCTATGATGAAATGTTGAATCACTAAGTGAATATAGATCACAGAAATGGAATTGGATACATGACATGATACATTACTATTGTAGCTAGTGCTGTAAATCGATGCATCGGAAAGCGTTTATCGATACGATACGTTGTCGATACGATACGTTGTCGAT
>JAQFYB010002865.1:0-22118 GCA_034694085.1 Pogonognathellus longicornis | reverse complement strand
TACAACTCTTGTTCTTATAGAAGAACTCAACCAAAATCGCAAACACAACACAAATATAATTCTATAAACAGCTTAAAAATACTTGCAAAAATAGGGCGAGTGATGAGGAGCGATATTTACTTACTCCTACTGGTAGTGCGACATTATGCGATAAATAAAACTGCGTTCTTTCTTTTGAACCCAAGTGCGGTGAATCCTATTGCGATTTAACTTCTGAACCTTCTATAGTGCAAAGTATAAATAAAATGTAAACCAGATTTCACTTTGAGCCTTTCATACAAGGTCACCAGGCAAAGAACTAGCTCTTTTTTCTTAGAATTTTAATGAATAAAAATAAATAAACAATTTGAAAATTACATGCAATGCTCAACTGTGGTTTCCATTACATAAATAAACCGTACTATAAAAATGTTTATTTGTAAATTTACAGATTCTACTACCATTTGAATGGGCAATGTAAATGTATTTCATTTGTGATGCTTAGGTATTCTTGGATAGTGGTAAACAATAATGCAAGTGTGTTATTAGTATATTATTAGTAGGTACTCTGAATGAGACACCTTTGGCTGAATGAACAAAATCTAAGCTTTCTTTTGCAATGTATCTGTCTGTAAGGAGCACAAAATTTATGAACTACGTAGTTAAGTATTATTATGAAAAAAGTAGGGATGAATGTTGAGAGTTGGGACAGATTTAGTGGATGACAAAAAACTCTTCTCAATTTTGTCAAAAAAGTCACCACTATACAAGAAAGTAGAAAGAAAAGTAGAATAAAAGTGTGGCAAGGGGAAATCAAGTTGGAAAGAGAAACAGAAAGAATTTCTTTTCACTCTTGTATTTTAGCACAGTAGTATAGTATGTAGTACTAGTAAATACTAGTAGTATAGAAGTTGTAGTAGGTACTTAAAGTACTTATATTGTGGTTGGATAGGAAGATAGGATGTCTATCCAAGTTGAAATTTTCGCACTCAACACGTCATGGAAATTCTTTGGTAGTTGCAATAGTTGAGTCGAACTCATCCATCCATGATTAACATTTACAAAGGATGAACCAGTTTCAGTTCAATTTAGTTCACTCAGACTCTTTAGACTGTTTCGTCCTTCCAGATTCATTGGCTTACTTTTTTCTTTTCTAAGAAAACTCGGAGTAGTATCCTCCATGTTTCCTCGTACTACATAGTAGTAGTTTCCTTTTCAAGTCAAAGTCACCATTAAAATTAGCCACTCTTCTATCTCTACACTTTACTTTACTTTCGTTGTGAGAATAGATCTAGATATGATCTGATGATGAACAAGTGGAACAAGTTCATTCTCACTTTGTACGATGTAGAGTAAAATTAGGCGATAATAATAACTGAAGGCTTACTTTCATTTCAACCAGATAATATATGCAATAGAAACATTATTAAGGGTTTGCATATGTAGTAGTTTTCCTCCTTTTCTATGTTAAGGAAACTATTTCCAAGAAAGTATAGAGGCACTTATGATTGCCGTATTGCAGTGAAACTACTTCTAGCAGGTCCCATATCTTAATCCATCTGTTCCTTCCATAAATAATGTATTTTTACGCCCACAGAAATTGCAATCGTGGCAGAAGCAAAAGTAATATCGTAAAACACGTTTTCATTCTCAGAAATAAAAATCTGCATTCGCAAAAAGTGAATTATGAATTACAAGCAGTTGCAATCTTTTTCGACTGTCAAACTAAGGACTTTAACTGCCTGAAGCTCCGCCAAATTACATTTTATAAACTTACTACTTGCGATTATTCGCAGAAATCTTTCAATATGGAAACTAGATATCGATTTTGCATTATATTTCGTTGTATTTTTGTAATTCTTCTTGAAACTGGCGAGAGAGTTGCTATAAAAGTCAAGACAAGTTAATAAAACTATTGTGCCTACTTCAATTTACAAGAATAATCATTTCCTTCCTGCTGCTGTGGCGAAACAAAAGTTTGGATCCCGAGAAAAATCTGGGATGTAATTAAAGTATAATTTTTTTAGTAATTCAAACTAACAAGTAAAATAGAGAGGGAGAGAAGGCGGATGAACAGGAAAAGAAGGCGGATGAACGGGAAAAGATAAATATTAGAAGAATAAAGCTTAAAACTTACCTACATGTTTAACTAAATTTTTATGTATGTACCAAGGCCAAGACATATAGCATGTACTGCTGGATACACTGAAACACGTTCTCTATTAGTATAATGCCGATTTTCAATCTACGAAAAGCAAACTTGCAACTTTGCCCGTGTTTATAGAAGTTTAAATAAATCTTCTCCACACAAGGCACTTATATATTATTTAAGTAGTTGTCTTAGGTAGATACACATAAGTATATGTCTATATACTGCTGGTGGTGCAATATTAAATATTTTCAAGTCGAGCTGTAGACTACAACTCTTACTTATTTCAGATTTCACCATCAGAGAGGAGCAATGGGATTTTGGAGAGAGAAAAGTGAAGAAATGGTTACAGAGAGCGGAGCTTCTTATTATGAAGAGACTATTGTAAAAATGATGGGACTCCTGCTGAAGGAAGAGATCAAGGATGGAGAAGACAGATATATTATACATTTCCGTTTATGTGTGCCACAGACAGATAGAATAGAAAATGCTTGGAAGTTTCTTGTCGTCATACTTCGTAAATCCATTTTATATACATACACTTATATATACTAGCGTACTGTGTAAACGCCTCTGAGCCTCTGCTCATATTCTATGTGTACTTTCACCAACAAAACGTCTTATGTGATCTGATGCTTGACTAGACGAGATTTCAAAGGCTTCCTTCAAATGTTACCATCGCTTTTCCTTTCCTTATGTTTGCAATGACTTGCTCCTCAGCCGGAATAGCCACCGAATATACGACCACCACGTTTCCATACGGTAGTGGTACTTATATCACCTATCTCAAACCATGCATTGCATATATACAGTATTACATACTCCATGCACTTACTTATACCTACAGATATAATCTTACAAATAAGTTTTTCGAAATATATACATTGCTACAAAAAGCATGGAAAATGTGAGATTTTTTTCGAGAGCTCTACTCTACTAGCAGTCAGACTAGACAGAATTGAGAGCAGAGCAAAGAAAGTACTTCGTTTACGCTCTTACATTATTACATCCAAAAGATAATAACGCACATTTCTCAAAAAATATTTTTTTGCTATCACAGTTCGTAAAAATATAAAATATTCAGAGATAGTAGTAGCATAAAAGTAATTCATCGGACGATACATTACATTATATTAATATTATGATAGCTACATACTGCTAGGTATCTTTTGTATGTACCTACTATTTGTACTACGATATTCATAAAAGGATGTACCTACAAACATTATATCTGCACTTGAATGACATTACCAGTGTAGGTACTAGTACTATCAGTGTATTTGCACTGTGGAGAAAGAGGAAAAATAATCGTAGTAGTATATAAGTAAAGGATTGAGGGACCGAGGAGGATGAGCCAGCAATGTGAGCAGCAAAGCAGTTGATTTTGATTTGCATGGCCACATGAGCCTGTTTTGTTGTTGAGTTGGTTGTTGTCGTTGAATGCAATGTAACGTAACGTAAAATGTAATTTTATAAGCAAGGATTGCTGAGCTGTGCACTTTTCAGTAAAGATCGTATCCTTTCGTTTCGTATCATGTCGTTACTTTGCCCATGACGAGTTTTGCATAAATAGACACTCTAGAATGGAAACTCGCAAGAATTTTTCTCTCCCTCCGTCTCCACTTGTGTGTAACTATAATACTTGACTCAGCTAGAGCCAAGTTGACTTGAGAACAGTCGACATTTCTCGAGAAACGAGTCAAGTAATGCTTTTTACACAAATAAACATTACATATAGCACAACAGCAGCAAATATACGTATATTCTTATACAAAAGTGCACTGCATAGCTCATGTATATCTAAAATGAGTAAAACTCTGTATACTGTGTGTAGTATAGGGGCACAAAGATACAAATGTGAAGGGCCGAGAAGGAATAAGAAAGAACCAACAGAGCAACTGATACGAAACGGCTGACTTGGATATCCAGAGATATCTTCTGAATGCATTAAATGTCAACACGCAATAACTGAGCACAAAAAGCTCTAAAAGAGTTAGATAATGAGATTTTCAATGGGCACGCAAATACGTAGTAATGTCTACTTTTTTCTTTGAGCTTTGATATTTTTCAGACTTTTTTATTTGTACCTTTACTCCACAAGAAATGTACGTAACATTTTGTGTCATTATACCTTTATCAAATCTATTTACAATTTTACGAGCATAATTTTTTTGTAATAAAATGCTAAAAGGTCAATTTCACAATGTATTTACAAGCTGAGTTACTAAAATACTTAAATTCCTGAAAAGTCTGTAGTTGAAGAGTTGGTTTTGTGAGCTTTGTTATATTTGTACGCGGGCTGACATAGCATTTTAGAATTCTTTGTTGAATTTTGTGTAATTTATTTAACATTGTGTGATTCTTAAGCAAATGAGAGGGAAAGGGTTCATTGTGTATGCATGAATTGACGATTATTTTTAACGAATTAGGATGAATTGAACCTAGAGTCACATCACATCGCATCACAGTTCGGTGACAACCTTCTATGGCGTGTATATATAAACTGACTTAACAATGATAAAAGATAGGCAATGAATGAAAATTAAGGATATATACATCGAGACTTTATTTGAATGAATGGAGATGTCAGCCGCAGGTCATTAACTTTATACATAACATGAAAGAAATTACTATTTCCTCACATAAATATAAAAAGAAGATGATAAGTACGATCGTGTAAATGAAAGGACCAACTATAAACGTACGTACAATTGCTAACTCAGAGGAAATGTGTGCTCAAAATTATTACTCTTTTGCGTTTCATGCATTGCCTTCCCTATCTTATTTTAGATACATTTTTCTAAAAAATGCCTTTTTACAATCTTGCAGTAAAACTCGTGCACTAATGATCATTCGAAGGACTTGGTTAAAACAAAAATCTTACAATCTTAACATTAGTACGTAGTAGTATGTAAATTTCTTCATTTTATACATTCATCAAATTCTCACATCGCAAATTGTAAAGATACAAATACCCAGAAAAATCCCCAACTCCGCACAATGTCAACAAAGTCAACATACAAGAACAAATAAAAATGTTAACCTATTTATTTACTAGGTAGGTATACTATACGGAAACTAAGAAAATGCCTACAAAAATCCCTCAAAATCTTACTGTATTATAAATATATCTAAAAATAGGTAAAATAGAACTTTTAAGATAAAAGTGTATGTAAATGGGAATAAAAGAGAATAATTAAAATAAATTCAACCATAGGTCTATATATAGGAAACATGTTTTCGTAATTCCGCATGCATGTAATGCATGACACCAAGAAAGAGTCGTAACACATTAGGAAATCTTTGTATTGCGTCAATCAGTCTCGACTTTGATGCCTGGAAGCAACCAAAGACACTTATTGCACACATCTATACGCAAATTATTTGGATATCAGTTGCTTATATGACAGACAGATTACATTTTCCATGCCTACTCTACATTAATTCACGGACGTAAATGCGTATTACACCATAAGGAAATGATTTGAACATAATTTATCAAGTCATTGTCATGTCACAGCGATGCGACAGCCAAGCAGCTGGGACTGGGACACAAGTGACACAGAGATTATATATACATTCACCAGATCGTAAACAAACGCAGAAGAACTTCATTCAATTGATCCTACACGAAATATTGTACTACTTATTTGTAATACGTTAATACTCATACACACTAAATATATCACCACACACGTATGTATGCTAATCCTGATTCAAACGCATAAATATCCATTCTGAATTCAATGTAATATTTTATAAATAATGTTATGTAATGTACATGTATAATATATCTGTACTAATGCCTTCGATACCTACACTCTATATAATACTCAGGTTATTGCATTGAAGCGTGAATAATTTTATTCGTTGTATTAGCACACATTGGTATTTATTGGTATTTAGCCATCATGCCATGCCTAATGCATAATATCTTGCCTAAATTTGTCAAAGTTCATATACATATACGTACAGACCAATATGCGAAAAAGTTGGATGAGGTTGGATGAAGTACGTACATATTAGTGCTGTAGTATGTAAATGGGAAGGAGAAAAGACATGACGCTTCCATTTGAATTTTCAGTTGACACTAAAGAGTGAAGTTATGAAGGAATAAGACAGCCTGCCCATCTCGTCACTTCTGTTCAACTGGAGTTGACTTTAGTTTATTTTATGAGCTACGTCGTCGACATCCCAAACTACTTAAGTTAACTCAGCTCTACAACTCTTCATCTCGTTAGAGCATTTACCATCACATACTTTATGGCTTTTACCTCTTCTACAACTACTACCATCCTCCCTGTGTGTTTTTGTGTTAGTGTCTCCGTCTCTCTCTCACTCTTTCTCTTATATTATGTGTTCCATGGTTTTGGTTATGTACTACACATCCTATACTCCTGTACCGAGCTACAGCACTATACAGATATATATATGTATGGTATCTTTGAGTCCCAGTTGTGCCGCTAGTCAAATGTGCCTTTTCAACATCACATACTAGTCCTTACTCCAAACATTACACACGCGTGCTCACACATAGATGTATACATGGCGCACAACCGTTAATGTTCTTACAGCCCCCTATTTGTGTACTACAAACAGACTAAAGGTAACGTAACGTAACGGAACGGTGTACCCTAAGATAACATAACATACCTAACCCATATCCTCTCCATGGAACACACTCCTACATGTCTACAACACCTATATAGACACTACAGACTCCAGACTGTAAACTCCTCCACTTTCTACAACTACTACTAGTAGTTCTACTACAAACACAAGAACCAAAAGTAGAACTACTACCATTCTAAGTTTAAATCCAATAAAACCCAGATGCTGTCTCACCAAGTGAATTCGTATTGGATATGTAAGCTGACGGAGATAGATCTCTACGGACCAATCCACTCAAGTCAACCTAACTCAACTTATATTACACATATAGAGTCAGACTGGGAACACTACTACTACTTACTAGAACAAATAACACTCGCCTACTTATTCGTATGTAAGTAGTAGTAGTAAATACGAAGTAAAAGAGCACCTATGCAATGCATGATGTAGTGGATTGCATGCATAGTGTCTGTACATAACTAGCAAGAATTTCTAGTATGTAGACAGTAGGGCCTATATAAATACGTACAAGGGAATTTTAAAGGGAAAATAAGGAATGAAGGTAAGAATGCAAGGAAAGATTGCTTATTCTCTTTTTCATTTCACAGTTCTTTGTATATAGCTGTGTAGAGGTACCTATAGAGTAATTCAACACTTTAACATAGGTACCTACTGCCTACATACTACTAGAACACACGTGGACACGGTTTCAGTTTTAGGCCATCGTCGCCGTCTTTGAGTCTCTCCATTTTCTTCCTTGGTTTGTAAAAAGAAGGAAGAAATGCTTGGAAAGTGTATGTATGAACTCACACATACTGAGCGTATTTTACCTTAGCTGTTTAAACAGGGTAGTACATAGGACTAGAAATAAAGGGAATGTGTGTGTGTACTTATGCCCTCACACACCATATACAGGCTAAAAGTGAACAATGGAATGGGAGCTAATAGTAGTTTGATTTCAAGAAGCTCATTTAGCCAAAGAACTTTCTCTTTTAAGTCCCAGTGCGTCCTCGCCTGTAGGCTGTTACTTTATTAGACTACTTTACGTGAGTTTATATTGTCGCACAAACCCTATGTCAACATTCATCATGACATAAGCTAAGAATTACATTACATTACAAAGTAAGGTAACGTAGTATGTATGTATGAACCCATCATTCTTCCTTTTACATTTAGCTATGTACCCCTCTCTGTTCCTCATACCTCTGTAATGTGATATAACGTTGCGAACAGGTTATGTATGGTAATACGGGTTGCATTCAAGCATTTATGATAATAAGACTTTGCAACAGTAATACCTACTACCATATACAGTTACATTGCATTATATTTACCTTATATTTGTACCTAGGTATGTGGGAAACTCTGTGTATATATAAGAGTAGGGATATCTGTAGGTTAATGTAATAGGTAGTAGGTACTACTTAAAATTAAAGCTGGGATGGTGATTTGCATTGTAGTACAAAGAGAGAAAGAAGCTTTTAGGTTGAGCAACGTAGTTTATTACGTGTAGGTAGGTATACTTCTTGGGAAACAGAAAACAGACAGTAAATACTGACGTCATAATAACTACTAGGTAGGTATATTATATTATGGTGTATTATTAGTTTATAATGGGAAATACGTGTATCTATATATAATGTGCCTTGCTTTTGTCCCTGGTGGAAACGCAAAACTCATATTTTGTAGAAATACAAACTAATGAGAGGAAAGGGAAAGGTTGACAAAGAGCTAGAAGCTTAAAGATTGTATCTCAACTTAAATCTACGCTTACTACTACTTCAAGAAAGACAAACCTCGTATACAGAGTGTTATACACAAAGTTCTTTTTCTTCATATTTTATTCCCTTTTCATGGAAAAAGTTGTTTTAAATATGCGCAGAAAGATTTGACCAAATGAATGTTAAATAACTAATACTCAGATTATGGTACATCACATGCACAAGTTTATTATGTAACTTGAAGTTAGTTCGAGGATTTTATGCATTAAGATGGCACCTAAATAACATGGCATATGTGTTTTACGTATAGAGAACGTAGTGGGGTATTAATAAGCACTAACAACGCAAAAACTTTAGAAGTACCTAGTAGATTCGCATTAAGATGTATGAGTGTTTTGTAGGTCGTGTTACGTATGGGTTGCATTTTATAGTTATGTAGTAGCAGTTTGTAGAATTTGAAGAAGAAACTTTAACAGAGTATATATCACCAAGTGCAATTTGGTGGTATAAAGGTGCAGCTTCTGGTATCTTTATTAAAAAAGGAAATGAAAGTGCAGAATTGTCGCAGAGAGACACAGAGAGAATGAAAGAGAGACACAGAGAGAATGAAAGAGAGACACAGAATGAATGAATAGAAACTAAGACACGAACTACCGTATGAAAATAACTTGTTCTACTATGAAAGAAAATTCGTTTCGTTCACTGACTTAGCTTTTCCAAATCATTTAGTTGCTATATTATTAGGTATTCATTTCGGATAGAGAGGAGGACAGGCTTCTTCTTTTTTTCTCCTTCCGTGGTTTTACAACCCACACATTCTATCACTGTAGTACCAATGACTATTTCATCTGTAGTATTTACATTCAGATACCAACAAAGAGCAACCATTCACCAGACTTTCACCATGAAAAAGTTTACCATAAAAGATTTCCTAGTATTCAATGCGAATTTATAGACCAAGTAATTATTTCGTACAAAAAAGAAAGAAAAAGACTTTTCTTCTAACATGGATTAGTCGTTCTCCCTGGGAATACCTACTACCTAGTAATAGCCAAAGTGTCTCTAGTTCATATATAATAGTATCTAGAAAGTAAGGGGCACCTGGTAAAATAAAGATTCAACTTCTACTACTACTAGCTAGCAATCTTCCTCCTCTGTATAATGTGTGTGGTACATTATATTATACTTGCTTTATATATGTTCGCCTTTGAAACAACATTCTTGTAGATATACGAACTAAATTTACTTAAGATTCTGTAGAAAAGCTCAAACTTTTGGAGATTTCATCTTCTAATTATGAAGTAAGAAAGTAGTACTTTCTTACTAGTTCGTTTTCCTCTTACTTAGTATGTCCTCCTCCTCCTACGACTTCTATCATTATTCTTTGCGAAGACCAACTGAGTCATTATTATTACACACATATAAGAAACTAAGCTATTTATAGCTTTTTATACAACCTAAGTCCATTATACACAACCATTCACCCTGTGATTCATATACTTACGATATCGCATAAATTTTGTGATAATAATGTTGCTCTAAAGGTAGCTTTAACAGTATAATATAATACACACTATACGCTTTAGCCATACACATAGCACTTAATACAAAAAGCGTCTTAAATATTAGTAATAATAATGTTGGCTGCCTTTCATGCACAGAGTGTGTGTCTTTGGTCTTTAGCTACAATATATTTTACCATAGCTTTTAGATTGTTTGAGGCACCAGGGACAATAGAGCATAAGTCTAGTAAAGGAAAAGCAAAGTAATTCAAGAATCGTGAAAGAAAAAGAAAATTATGAGCAAATTAAAGATCTAATGGCATATACTTATTGTTACTCTCCCTGTGTGTGTGCTCTCAATAAACGTTATATAAAGGTTGTAATGTACTGAAAGGACAAAAGAGAGAAAGGAGGACGTTTTATATAACCTGATATAAGTTTCGGATCATTACGACCAACAGATTGAAGACTCAAGTCACCGGCAACGAGAACAAATCCACAAAGGAGCCTTAGAAGCATCACTTGATTAGGACACAAACGCAGAGTTCCTCCCGGAGCAGACATCATTATCAACACAATCGAATTCGATAGAGAATTGTACGGAGTAACGGGAGAAGACGAACGCTGTACACTCCGACTACACCAAGGTAGTCAACCAAAACCAAGTCAAGTAAATTCACAGATCCGTTCGTTCGTTGTGTATATGGTGGGTGGGTTAGTTGGTTGGTACTTTGTACTTTGCTCTAAGCCTCCAACAGTATACAACTACAGTACACTACTAATTGGCTCTGGCACCACACTGAAATTAATAATCCCTTATTAATGAGTTCTCCAGAGAGAAAAGGAGTGTGGAATTCGCTTTTAGTCTCACTACTTTCTGTTTCCCCTTTCTAGAATTTCACTCTCTGTGTACAAGGAGCTACTGTGTTGTATTTGTATTATCAGGATCTATACAATGAAGTAGATAGGTAGGTAATAATAATATTTAGTAATAATAGCAGCAGTTAGATAATAACAAGGTGATACGGAGATGTCTAGTACAATAGTACGTACAAAGTTCAGATATATTTATACTACAACATGTGACGCAATTCGTATTACTTGGGAAATTCGGTGCGAAGCACAAAGTGTCACCGAGTCAACTCGCTAATGTAATGTCACTTTAATATATCTGGAGAATAATTCGAAAACTTCTTACATGAATGCTAAACCCACCTTTTGCCTTTATTTGCTCTTTGTAGTTTTGCCTTTCTATTTCCAAGTAACCAACTGTCTCTCTCTCTGTCTGTCGGGTTTAGAAATTTTGATTGTTTCACATTGCCAACCCACTCCCCAAATTTACATTATCACTTTCTCCCATTTAATTATCTTTCCACGGCAAACACACTAATGAAATTATCTCCTCCAGTTAATGCACAAAGACTAATATGCAACTGCACTTAGTACATTATACTATTTACTCATACGTGAGCCTTGTGAGTTTGCAACAGTTATCGTTTGCAGTAGGTATCACTAATATAAAATGTTCTTGCACACTGCAACGCTACACTTTCTCATAAAGAGATAGCTTTGTTCTGTTGGTTGTGCATGTGGGGAGCAAGATGTGTAAAAGTTCTTAAAGTGTATTAATATTACTATGAATGAGGATACCTCTAACGTTCAAGATACTACACATCTGTTGTTTGTGTGTATTTGTATGTATTAGTACATATGTATTAGCTCTACACGTCTTTTCTTTTCAAACTGTGTTCATAGTCAAATGAAATGAAGTGTGCTCTATGTTGCATAGTTAAGATTAAGATTATTATTAGCACACAGCACCCTATGTATAGAATGTATGTAGGTATGTATATGTGTGCAACAAAAACTCAATGCAACATAACACACTGGACTGGAATGGACTTTGGGTTTATACTGTTGATAAGAAATACTTTTTTTATAAATATATAGTAATGTTTATATCTTTTCTGGAGAAGTACAGAGCTCCACTTTAACTTTACTGGTAGGTATGTATGTTGGATACTGCACGAGTGGTTTTCAACTAAATACAATGTGTCGAGATATACACTTGAACTGTGTCCTGCTGCTCGTTGTACGAGTATGTCTCTGTGTATTACTCTATGTCTCTTTATCACTATCTGTATATCGTAGAAGGACTGTGTATGTCTTGTAGTAGTTCCAGGGGATATTGGAAGAACAGTGTTATTTTATGTAGTAAATGCTCAAGAGTCTCGTGCACCAAGTTGGTCGTAGATGAGAATAGGAGAGCATCAGTCAGAAACAACTCGTCCCAAAACACTCCTAAACTTGAACTGTCTCAAAGAGTCTCTGGAAGAACACTGAGAGAGTTGAAGAGTGGCAAGGCTTCGACATCAAACCCAAAGCCAAAACTAAGCGACGACCCAAACGAGTGTGAGAGGGAGAACAGCGGACAATCTGGAGAATGTACTATGTGTGTGTGTAAGAGAGAGAAGAGTTCACATATATAGGTACAGAGTACAGTACAGCTCAAGCACAGCCAATCTCGAATTTTCTCCAGCAGAGAATACTGGAAGAAGAGTATGTAGTAGTCGTTGTTGTAGTAAAAGAGTATGGAGCTGTATTTTCCATCCACGCAATGTGCGATCCGATAAACTATGCCTCTGTGCTATCCTTTCGCAGTCGCAAGAACCAAAGCCAGGCCAAGCCACAGCGGGTCCAATGTTCAACCAGGCTAGGGCAACTTTAAGTCGGATTCTTGTTCAAAAGAGAACACACACACAGATATTATACGAGTAAGTAAAGTACGTACTACTCCACTGACTACCACCAGGAGATTCCATCCAGCTATAACACTAACATTGTCTATTCTCTCAGTCAGTCCTTCTATTCTCCAGCAAAGGATATTCCTTGTCGCAAACAGTACGGACGTATGTAACGTACATACATACACTCGTGTGCGATAGTTTGACTTGAATGCTTCACTGATGTGATAACTTTGCTTATTTCTATAAAGTGTCTATGTTCCTTCAGTCCGTATATCAATAGGAATTCTAGGAGTTTAGAAAATGCTTCTAGTACTCCGAGCAGTATTAGTAGTTGTAGACTCCCACTTTATTTTTGCAGCCAGGCGACTACCATTTGTATGTGGTACTACAAATATTCTGTCCTCTTTGCTGGATCTTTTTTTAGGATGAAAAGTACAGATATTTCTCTCTGGAAATATACAGTATGTGCATATACACGTGTGTAACTTCGAAACTAAAACACAGTACTGCTATATATAGAGGGGTTTGTATTTTTATAGTATTTGTAGAAAAAATAATGCACGTGGAGCGAACTATTTGTACTAGTGGAACTAGTAGGATAAGTTGAAGGGCTACTATTTGGTAGGTTTGTGTAAGTGTGTGTAGTACAAATAGTTGTCTTGGAGCATGTAGTATAAGTTGACTGAAGTCAAAAAAGATCCTTTTGACTTCACTTTACTTGTCTTTTCTTGACTTCTAGATTACTACTGTGATTCTAAGAATTTGTATGTTTTCGTGTTGTAGTAGTAGAGTAGAGCTAGAGCGGAATCGTTTCTTTAGATGCTAACCTTGCAAGATCCAATGGAAAATTGCTCAAGCCCTCAACAGCGACTTGATCTTTTATAAGCCCCGTCTTCCTGACTTGTGTGGATTGGATTGGGTAGCATTATTAAACTACTTTAGCCTGTTATGACATTGCCATTGCCTCGCATTTCATATTGGTTGACGAGGAAATCTCCAAGTAAGAACCTACCTACGCAGAATTCTATCGCATAAACATGAAATAACATAAGGAGGTTACGTCTTCAACTTTATACTATACTGTACCTCTACACACACAAACACACACAAATACTACACACCACCAGTACAAGTACATTGAAACCGAGGCTACTTACACTATGATGCTGTATCCATGTGTTTGAATGTCTACCAATCTAACAAGAGGTTAATGAATCCCCTTAGAAAACTTTCTTTATGTAGTGTTTACTATCTATAGACATACACAAATATACGAAGCATGTTATACGCAGTGCGGTGTACTTTGTCTATGTATAGTATACGTAAAATGTAAGCACATTAACACTGCAGATTGCTAGTGCAAATTTGGTAGGTATGGCAAGCACTAAAAAGAAGTGCAGAAACCTACATTGTAGATATTGCACTATTGTGTATACAATATAAACTTATTTGGTAGGCATATAGACACATGTATTATGAGTAGGTAATATATTCCAAGGATTTGTTATATTCAAGTGTGTGTATGTGTACTAAGAAGGATGAATGTAATATAATTCTATGTAAGGCACTAGATACAAAGCATTATTATTATTATTGTGTGGATGGATCTCAAAGACCCAATCGAAGAGAGCAAAAAACTGGACTGTGTTTCCTACTCATCCCATTCTTAATTTTTGCACTACACGTGCAGGTAAATAAACTACGCAAAACGCTGCAACAACCTTCAACTATTGCATGCAATGCAAAATTCCTTTGTAGTAGATCAATTAGTACTGGTATATAGCGTCTAGCGTCTGTACTATGTGTACCTGCAGGTTTGCATTTTTTCTATTTCATGACGTAAATACAGTATATTGTTGCAGGATAATTATAATGAGTGCAATACAAACCGTATTGTATATATCGAGTACATATGAAAGATGTGTATCTTTGAAAAAGAGTCGAGAATAATAATGAAAATGATGATACGCGTTTGGATCAAGTTGCATCAGCCAAGTTGTGTCTGTGTGTCTGAGTCTACCGAGAGTGGAGTCAAGCATGGCCATTAACTATCCCTCTAATTACAGGTCAGCCTTACATTTCTCTCATCGAGGTTCTCATGCATTTATTATGGAATTACTTACATTTTGTAGCCCATCGACCTAACCTTGTGGTCATTCTAGGTAATTTTAGTGAAACAATGAAAATTTAGATACATACTTAGCAAGGCTATTGATATTTTTTTATTCCATTCTAAGAATTGTATTCTCCGACTGTGTCCATGTGTGTGTTGTGTGTAAATGCGATGCAACATACCACAGAGAGAGTCAAGTCAAGTGCAGAACCCATTTAGAACGAACTACGACTTAAGGGAGCAACAAATTTCAAATTACAAAAAAAGAAAAGCAGGTTTCCAATCAGTTACCTTCAGTTTACTCCGTGTCCACGGACATGCATACAAACAAAGGGAGTCTTTGCAACTTTCTTCTACGACGCATATAACTCTCTAAGTACAGGTTACAAACATCTAATAATCTATTCTCATGCTCAACATTTCTTTCTACTTGAACATTGAATCGAATCTTACGTAAAGTAGCGTACTGCTTACTTACTTACTATTCCATTATTTTATGTGACCATGCAAGTACATTGGCACAAACATTCCTAGTCTATAGAGTCTGTATAAAAACCCATGGAAAACGTTACTACGCAGTTTGATGTGATTAAAATTGCATCGATGTTTTAAGTTGGTAGAGTCAAGGAGAGTCAAGCCATGAGCCAGACGATAAAGATGCTACTTACCTGTTTAACTGAACTCTTTGTCTTGATTTTTATCGCTGAATTTGACTTTAGCGTTCATTTACATTGCTGAGCCTATCTCCATTCCTAAATCTACCGAGACACCGAGAGGGTGGGAAAGTAGATGCACTAACAGTCAATTTCTACCTGATCTCTGTCTAACAACATGCCGATTCTCGTCAATTAAAGTGTGCACAACATTATTATACTAAGTAACTAGTACTATAAGTAGCTCAGACACACAAATATATCTGGCTACTACATAATGCAAATGTACACAGTCATTAACATCGGATACTATAGCATAGGAATCTGCGAACCTTGAAAATTTAATGGAATTATAAAAGCGCGGTATAAAATACTAACTATATTTTATGCTATATACTAGATATGTATACCTAAAAGCAATTAGAATCCGACATTGTGTGTTCTGTCTGTATAAAGGCAGAAACGCAATGTAGTGAAACGAAAAAGCCATTGAGAACAGCAGGCTGCTGTTGGGGCACTAATGCTATAAATACAAATCTGTACTTTTGCTTTTCTTTGCGTTATGCTAATGTTACTAGACTTGACTTGTTTTCAGTTCATTGTATATGCATAGAAAATAACATTGAAATTCGTCAGAAGAGAAAGAAAAGTCAGTGTGTAAAGTCTCTGGTGAGTTTCCCTGTCTACAGTTAGTGTTCTGGGCGGAAAAATATAGATATATAGTGCTAGAGAACAGAGTAATGCGTGAGAAACTCATGAGCGTACAATTACTCAAGTCAAGTTGTAAGAGCGCGAGAAGGAATCAGAGATCTTGAGAATAAAATGCTGACTTGGAAACAGAAAACCTCTCGTCTCATCTTTTGAATTCAGTATTCATATCAGAATTTGATGCGTGCCTCTTGTGAACTATTCACTTCGTCTCCACCAACCAACACACTACCGCACACACATAAACAAAACAAAGTTACTTTTACACTCCTACCCCTACACTCTACCCTTGCATATTTCTAAGTTCTGACTCTATGTATGTATGTATGATTATATTAACTACATTCTCAGAATGTATATCTACACGTACTTCTCTTTACGAAGAAGAAGAAGAAGAAAGGACACTTCATCTTCCCTGCATGTGCGAAGTGGAAAATGTACAATTTGAAAGTCTGCGAAAACTCTCAGATCTCATATTATTGTGAAAGCAGCAAAGTTCAGCCGAAAGTCAGACACAGAGAGACAGGATTTGCATTTGAGACTCTTTCAATCCTCGATTCTGAAGTACTCAACGTGAAGTAAGATTCTGTTACTACGATGGCACTTTCTTAACTTACGCATTTGTGAATCTCATCAGATCAACTGTATCTCTATGCCATGATATCACAACAGCCTTACTTACACACTACTATGTATATCCACTCATACAACTACAGATGTTCTTTTACTATGTATTTACACCCGTGAAATGTCAAGTATCATCAGAATCATCACTCAGAACTGTTAAATAGAATTTTCTTGTTCTTATACTATTTCGACTTTATTTGTTGTTTAGTTAAGAAGCCTACTTAACCGGGTAGATTCATGCTCCTTACCTACAATACCTAGAACCAGGCCAAGTCAGCTCAGCAATACATAATGCAGTGTCAAATAAGAAAATCCAGGGTTACTAAACCTCTATACCATGTACCTACCTTTATACAGTGCTATGTATAAACTCTTATTTTCCACTCAGACTTACAATATTTCCATTTTGAACACTTTCGTCGACTCTTTTTGGCTTAGCTCTTCCTCACCATTCTTTTAGGCTACTTACGTTTTGTTTTTAGCTCAAGTGTAGCACACAGATACAAAGGAATCTCCATGTATAATATTGCGTCACGTCGCATTGCCTCACTTATACTGCTCCTGACAACAGAGTCATATACACAGTTCTTCTTATTTCTTCTAGAGAGATATTATTGCTGTACTACACATTACACAGCTATGTATCAACTTTGCCGTAGCTTTTCACTAACAACGTGTAGTAGGTATCTGTAGCATAACAAGAAAAAGCAATGCAGTAAAATATGCAATACGAGACACGACTATTTTTTGCTTACCTACATTCTTGCAGATACAGTCTGACTCTTTCTAACTCATCTTCAACACATATAAGAATCCTACACACACAGAAGTACAAGACGAGAAAAGACAAGCAAGTTCTGATTTCACAGAAAGCGTAGTATGTATGTAGGTACCATAATGCATGTAACACACCAACTGCTAAAAGTCACTCAGAGAATGTAACGGCACATATAGAGGATAGTGTTAGAGTGTAGAGTGGAAACAGGGCATGGAGTGCTCTACGTAATAGGCAGAACCTTGTTTCCCATTTCTCAATAGTAAACTCGACTTTGTTCATAAAGTCTCTTGAATATTTCATGTACCGGTATGGCAGTGACGACAAGACACAAACGAAACGACTCACAATGCAAAATCCTGTTGAAGCACTCCTATATACAGCTTTTAGATTTGGCTCATCTTCTACAGACACTAACATTAACTTACATTACATTAAGTGCTTCGTTCCATGAAAGTAGACACAGTTTCTCTTTCTACATTTGTTGTCTAACAAACTAACAAACCACTTCAATATTCTGCCCTATTTTTCTACATCCCTATATACTCTTGTATTCTCAACTAAATAATTGTTCACTCTCAGTTTAATTCATTCATACACAATTTCCAACTTTGAAACCAGCTACCTGCTCAACTTTGTTAATAAATTGCTAATCTCCATGTTATTTTTTCTAACATTCCTAAACAAAATCAACAATAATCGTTAAAATGCATATTAGCATTTATTTTTTAAGTTTTCCGAAAATTCCATCTAATCCTACTCTTTTAATCGAAATTACGTTTTGGATTGTTTATTTAAACATTCGGATTTTATTTACGTGATGCATGTGCTACTAAGAAACAACGTAGCTCTTCTATTTAAGTACACACGATCTGTATCACATTCATGGGTTGATTTTTGTAACATGTATTTATGTAGGTACCTATATTTTATAGGTGCGTATAGCTTAAAGTATATTATAGTAATTATCTGTAATTTATTTATAAGATCTGGCAAAAAAGCCAATAAAATATGCATATTTTATGTAAGTATTTATAAGAGAGCGTGTGTGTACTTGAGTATATGTGTGTGGCATGTGGATAGTAGTGGATATAATATTATGTTAAATACATTCAAGGAAGTACGTGTAGACAATTTGCGTCTTGAATATTTAATTACCCTATATCGAATGCAATTTTGTGTTAAGCAAAAAGGATAATAACTACTTTCTCTACTGTGTTATACTTAGAGCTACGTGAATATTTCCTTTGGATTAGCCACAGCAGATGGAATATTACAACGGAACATAAATAATTGTACTAATGGTAAAGCAGTTTTGTTCTCTCATTCACTCGAGAACGGATGCGGCAAACTTGGTTGCGGTAAAAACAGGAGAAATAGTTCAAGAAACATCATCGCCCTATGAGTAGTACGACTTCATACGATTTTATACATACGCATATGTTTTCATGGTCTTTATTTATCATTATCCTTTACGAAATTCTGAACATCATACTCGAATATCATACACACAACTTAATTGCAGTGATAACCTCATATTTCAACAAGGTTGCTTAAAAGTAGCTCACATACACCATACTCCTTTACGTATTAGGTATCCTTAGTCTTCCTCAAATAATTAATTGCACCACCCAGGAAATGGGCTATTGTATACATACAAAACTTTATATTGGGTTGTGCTACTTGTATGTAAAAGTGTATGCATGATTTTATTACAGATTAGTATAAGGTTCCGCCTAAAAGAGACCAAGGTGCATACAATACAGAAAAATACGAATCTGTATTAGTTAAATATAAATAAGACAAAAAAGCATTTATGATAATATGATCACGCACATTGAATGTTCAAATGTTCAATGCGCAGTATTAGTGTGATGAATGTACTGTGACTACTCTGCATGAATTTAATAATTGTTATTAGTGTCTACGTATCTGCTTGCAAATCATTACACAATATATTTTCATTTGAGACTGTTGAAACGCATTATAATTATGTAGAAACTTAATACGCAGTTAGTTTGTTGGAACTGAGAAGAACTACGACGTATTGAAATGTTCTGTGTACGTCAACCGATCAGAAAAATATATTTTTGCTGGAGTAAGCGTATAGAGTTTTTTTGGTTATGTACCCCTGCTCTTTCTTCTGTTCCAGTGCCAAAAGAAACGACAGAGATGCATGAGAAGAAATTTTTTAGAACATATGCAGTAGTAGTCCATTCCATTTCTGGCACAGTACAATACTTCCTGCCATCCGTTCTGTTCATTTCCCCATATGTGGGGAGTGAACAATAATACTATAGCTGAAAGCAGAGGAAACTACATAGAAAAATCCCTACGGGAAACAACAAGGGATTCCTTTATATTAAACTGTTTTTAAGACATAATATCCTATATGCTACACACACACATGTAATTCTTGCCTACAAGATATTGTTAGCTTTTTATATCAGTGTCTAGCCTACCTAGCACTACTAATACTCTAAGTGACACAAAGTTGAGAGTTCTGTACGATATAAGTGTCTAAGCACCTACCAAACCTTGTAAAAGCATCAGTGTGTGTAGGTACTACAATTTCTTTTAGCATGTGACCATTCTATTTTTTCCAGATTTGGAACACAGCCTTACACATAGGTACTACTCTGGTGTTACACTGACATTCAACTTTATAAATATAAAATACTTCAAAACACTTTCGACTTTTGCTCTACATACTTACTACTACGTGTAGAACTATTGGATAAAAGTGTAAAACAAAGCAAGTCTTTGTAAGTCAACTAGGATAAACTCCTGTGAAACTGCTAGTCACGCAGTCCACACAATAGAAGACCGCACAATTTACTCCCCAGGCTTAACATGCAAAGACTTCATATAATAGTCTACTGGTAGCTACATAGTGGCAGTGGAAAAATTCCTTTGGCAGTTCACCGGCAACCAAAAAAGACGGAGAAAAACGAATCTAAGCATATAGAGAGTAATGTAATGGTGAGCTTTAGCCCAACCAACCTGGTGTATGCGATTACATCCTCCTACATACTTATACTACGTTTCTATTAGATGTGTGTGGTATTACACATAATATATATAACCTACCCGCACTATGAGAAAAAGAAAGTTTGAAAAGGCAAATCGCCCTGGAGAAAACAAGAGAAGAGGAGCTAAAAACAAGTGAGCTCGTCTCACTTTACATTACCTACTTACTTTTCCCATTAGAACTCACAGAAAACTCACACAGTTGGACTTTAGGCTAATGTGAGTTTCACTTTTATTTTACACACACATACACACATACACATAAGAGCAGCATCTCTATATACATACACATACAAACTGAATGCACTCAAAAGTACATACAGTCAACCAAACTCACTAAATGTATTCGCTATCAGTATCAGTGCTATACAATATACATGTAATAAACTAAGGAGTTAGGCCAACCATTGCAATTTCCTATTTGAACTTTATTACATGGCAACTACTGATACTACAAGCGTCTAGGTATGTGTACCAGTATGTTCTTACAATGTGTATATACACTGTAGCCTTATCCTAGTGCATAGACTAGTCGTTTATTTATATGCAGATCCAATGACGAAACTAAGCATTATCTTTACAGTTACAAAAGTCAACCGGTTTGCACTACAGGATTGTATACAGTGCACATTATAAAATATTTGTTGTAAACTGGAGCACAAGGGCATGAGTATCAGGGATGTTTGAATGTTCAAAGAAGAAAGGGAATGAACACTGGAGGAGTAATAATAATAGTAATAGTAATAATAATAATATATAAAGTTGGCTGTGATATGTTGTGGTGGTTGTAGTAGATGGTAAATAAAATGAGCTAACTAACGAGCAACCCGCCTCAGGATATTACAAAGCCTGGATGCCATAATGCCCGTGGATCTACTATACTACTACGACGAATTTACTAAGGGAGTAAAGAGAGAGAGAGAGCAACAAAACAAAGCAAGAAAATCCCTTCGACATATAATTTAGAGAAAAGCATGAAAAACATGGAAGACAATGTGAATGTGAACTGTAATATAATTAATACAATGGATATGCAAAATGCAGATATTAGTTATCACAAAATCCACTCCTCCTTTTACGTTTGCTTTTAGTCTGTGTTTTTATTTCTCTTTTGAGTTTCGCAACTGAGAATATTATAATTTTAGCGGAGAATACAGTTCAACCAGAGATGGGCTTATTATGCTTTGTACTTTACAAATTCACTTAATCTGCACAACGAGATGAGCTAAACAAAACACGAAGGATCTGCATAGTAGCACTACAATGTAGTTGGGGTAATACAAAGAAAGTATCTATTAGTATCCACAAGATGTAAATTGTATAACGCTATTGTATTATATATGTAAACGTATAGATACTAATACAAGGATATTTTGCAATATATACAACTTGCAAACATTAGACTACATTACAAAGTAGGTTGGGTTCGCCATTATTATGCAAAGAAATAAACGCGCACACATTCAACTGCAAACGACTGAGTGAATACTACTATCATTCTCT
>JAQFYB010002864.1:0-22119 GCA_034694085.1 Pogonognathellus longicornis | reverse complement strand
AGTGTCTGTATGTAATTAATTATACTACCATCATCATCTTCTTGAAATAGGACACCGAAAAGTCTCTAAACTGAAATTAGCACACGAGGAAATATACCCACGTTTTACCTACAAACTACCTACAATTTTACAATTTCGATCTTAAACCATTTTATTCAAATGTACATCAAGTAATACAAATTAACATTTTTAAAACCCGCATTTATTTTTAACTTTGCTTAATAGAATGAATCTGTTCCACTCTATACTCCCTATTCTTAGTTTGTAACCCGTATAGCTGTAGTACTAGTACCACATCTTCAGTTCAGTCGTAGTTTGTAGTGTAGTAATCTGTTAGCTTAGCTATTCTCGTTTCTCGTACGACCAAAAATGTTTCCCTTTACCCCAAACAGAAGTAGTACTCTCGATTTAGACAAGTAGATGAATTTTAGCCAAATGAATTCTTGTAAATAATCATGTAAGTATATAACCATTAATTAGGAAATTCTTTAATAAAGTATACATATATATTATATATTGTGTTAATAATAGCATTAATTGTCGATAGTTAAATCCAATACGCCGTCCCGTCACTTGATTGGTTACGTTTATTCCCAATGTGTATACAAACGAGGAGTCTATTCTATTCGAAGCCAACCTAATAATGTGTATCAATTTACATGAAAAGTTAATTAATCAGAAGGAACTTTCAATAATTCTACAGTAAAGATTAAGGGATTCAATACAGATATCTAGTATTCGATCTTTAACTTTTAAGATACACAAACACATTGGAAAAGTTGAAGCCATACAGTGCCTTATTGTAAGTACCTACCTACATAAATTGGAATTTGTCAGCAATAAAATGAAAGACACATTTTGTAGGCATTTGGGGGTACGTCAAATAGAAAACGTTTCGTATAAGCCTAATAAGTGCTCTGAATGCTTACACATGAAAATGAACTAAAGAGCAACTTGATAATACATCAAGGTGTTGAATTACATAACTTGACTAAGTGACTAACAGTTTGCAATAATTTAATTACTGTAAGACTATATAGGATTAAGAAGTTTATAGCAGTCGAGTTAAAGATGGTAGTGAATGAGAATTAAGGTTTACAAATTTTTTGCGAATACGACGAATGTATGATGTAAATATGCAACACACTTGTGATGTTCCTATTCTGGTACTTTATTATTAGTTTGTAGTTTGTAGTACTAATTGTCTAAATTATTGTAAGCGGATGACGAATTTCCTACATGCATTTCTCTTGTACACATAATAACGTTTAACTGAATTAAATTTTATTCTTAAGTAACGCTACACCTTTTGTTTTCACTGTATAACCCTAAAAGTTAAGCAAATGCATTGTTATTTGTAAAATTGATATGTAATTTATTGTAAATCGATCTGAAATCGATGGAACGGCAGTTATTATTATTGTTTTAGCTCAAAATTCACCAATGTGCTAATTTTACTTGATTACTAAACAGTATACAGTATATTAAGCTTACACAGTGCACTTAAACTGATCATTTTCTTAAAAAATTAAAAAGCAATAATAAAAATTTGTTGACACACGTAATCATTATTTGAATGAGTAGCATGTTGCCTTTATTTTCACAGTTTATACTCAAAATATTCCATACATGCAATATATAGATCTGCGTTAGGTATGTTCCTCTGTATTCCTAATTCTTGTACAATACGAGATTTATGATTCAAGAATGTAGACATTTTTCTGAATGTTCTATTCCTCGTTGACATTAAAACTTATACATTATACCTATTCATCATAGTTTCCAACTACTGTATAAAAATTCCATAGTATTGCACTACTCCAATTTAAAAAATGAAGTTTGTACGTGAAATGAAAAGAAAAAGTGATGTGTGATTGCATGTGATATTTGAATGTGTGTGAGGCATTGATAAGTCTAGTACATACAATTGATACAATAGCTAATCCAGGATGCACAAAGTGAAGAAGATCAAGTCGAGTGAGTCAACACAAGAACTGAGCAACAAGCAAAGGAAACCACAGGGGATGCAGATTTTCAGATTACATTACATCACTTAACATTCACATAATACATTAGCAATATATTACATACGTACTAGACATACATTACTCAGTCAACCTCAACAAACCCAATGAACAACGACTTTTGTCTGTTATATAGTTTTGTAGGCATTCAGTTCATGTTTTTCTAAACTAGGTATGCACATGGACACATACTCTCTACACACAATATTATTATGTAAACTATCTGACATACCTATAGCTGAAATACAATGCAGGTACACCAAGACTGAGGCTGGTGTAATGTAAGAAAGTATAATGCATATAAAATAATAAAATGCATTTATTTGAGTGTGTTGGTAATCCACTGGCAGACACTCTTCTGCCCGAGTGAGTGTTGTTGGTTGACTATAAAACAAAAACAAAAACAAAAGAACTAGTCTTGATTCTTTTTGTGTGAGTGCACATTGCACAGACAGACGCACACAAAACTTAATTTTCAATGCTGCAACATTGAATCTTTCATTGCAAATGGGATAATTAATAGTTTCCGTAGACAATTAAAGACAGGATTCATTCGTCAGTGTGTCTTGTCCAGTATTTTCAGTGCAGGCAGATCACATCCATTTACTTTTGACTTGGAGAGTCGTCCACATAGTGGAAACCTCAAGCCTCAAGCCACTTCACAGCAAATCGAGTCAAGTATGTAGCTCTGAAAACGGGATTGGTAAGTAATAAAGATTTTCAAGGGCTGTATACTGAACACAGGTAGGTATGCTATGCATAAGCAAGTAAGCGAGCTTTTGAGCTAGTAATACATAGTGGATTAGATTGGAAACCAGAATTGAAATGAATTGCATTGCAAATCTGTTCCATTACTTACATTCGATTAATTTTGACTTGTTTCGTGTTCCTAGTCAGAACTGGCAGAAAGAACACACTTTTCGTATTGCATTTGCACTGGATGTGTACTTTTTATTATTAAATATGTTCTTAGCCATATTATGTAGCTATAACCTGAAGATATATTGTCTTGTAAAAAAGATGCAGCTTAGTACTACTAAGAGAATTATCTTAAGGTGTTGTTGATGGCGTAAGTTGTTTGGTGGCTGTCTGTGCAGTTGTGTCCATGATTTTTTCTCAAGGTGCTAGAAGTTTAAAGTTACTGCGACGAGAGACGAGAGCTAAAAGATGCGGAGTCCAGTTCAAGTGAAAAGATGAGCAATGTGTTGCTTTCGCAGCTTCTTCTCTTCTCGAGAAAATAGTTAATGTTTAAGATGTGTCCGTTCTTAGCAGGGAGGCTAATTAAAGGAGAGTCGTAAGAACGAGATGAGATTCTAAATGTCAGGGCCAAATGTTTTCCATCTTTATTAAGGATCACTCAGCCATTTACTATTTCACCCACAGCAGTAATAACAACTAGGTAAACGCATTCTCTATAGATTACATTAAGGAAATACCTAGCTGTATTGTAAGTATATACTTGTGTAAGTCGTGTATGAATAGAGCAAGAACTTCAGCAAAATATCTCACTTTACTTCAAACCAACATGACTTGACATCTCATTCCCATTTTATTACTGCAAAATCTCTTTTCTCACTTTACGCCTCTTTGCCGCACGTTATTAACAGCTTTCGCATTTTCCTTCTTACGAGAACTCTATTACAAATAACCAAAATGTTTGTAGATTTGCAATATGGAAAAATCAAACATCTTCGAAAATTCCAAACTACTGCTTGAAAGTATTTAGAAGAAATTAACAACACCTACACTATTTGTTAATGAATCATTTAATAATTATTCCTAATCTGTGATTGACGTCGTCTGCACAAGGCATAATAATGGTGACTCATATTCTGTCAGTTCTATAGCTACGATGTCTATGTATAAAAGTAAAATATTTTTGCTCGCGGAAATGTGCGAAAACTAATTGAAATGGAATTCTAAACTTGTACATTCCAACAGATTTGTCAATGTTCAATGTGTATTGTATCGGAGTAGCAACTGAGGTTTAAAGTATACCTACCTACAGATATATAGTACCTAGTATTGTAAAATAAAAATGTACGATGAAATTCCTTAGATATTGAGTAGTACCCATGCATGTATATCATAAAAGTTGCCAGTCATGATGTGGATAACATATAATAATGATAATGATCAGATTATGTTGGAAAGGAACCTAAGGAGGTCATGAATTAACGTTTTAAGACATCAAGCATGAGTTGGTTCTTAATCTCTGAATGTGATAATCTTGATGCTCTCTCTCTCCAGCAGCATCCCCATCCATCCGTCAGAAAATCACAAGAGTCTCTGGAAAAGCTTTTTGAAGAAGGTTCAGTGTTACAGACTTACATTTGATGATTTTGGTTGAAATGACTATGTGGTGTAAGTTGATTTGTATATTTGATGGAATAAGATGAGGAGTTGATAGTGTCGTATAATGTCATGAACTTGTTGTGTATTGTGTTATGTTGGAGTGTAGCATTGGCAAGGATGGCAATGGCAGTGATTTGAGTTTAAACGTACAGAGTCGGAGCAACTGTAGAGTTGATATGAAGGCGATTTGAGATGTTGATAAGACCTTAACTTGGCTAACTTGGCTTGCAAGTCCAATTGAATTTAGTTAACTTATCATCATTCTCCTAATGCCATTACATCATTGTATAACAACTACATACATACTCTCATATATAGAGTGTACTCTTTTCGAGTGAATTAAAATCTTTGCGTATAAATATTAAGCAAACGAGACTGTTGTAGGATAGGAGACATAATACATATGATATATAGTTACTAATATGACGGTGGAAGTGATATAGTGATATGAAAACATCTTAGTTTGTGTTTGTATGTGTTTGTGTGTGTGTGTAGAGTTGGGATGTTGTGTGTGGATGTTGGAGAGCGGAGAGACGAGGTAAAAGTTGACCTCCTGTGGTCAATAAGGGGAGTCCATAATAACTCATCATCTCAGCAGGCAACTTTGCCCTCTCACTACAACAGGAACTTTCCCCTCGGTTTTGACCGTCGGAGAGTAGACCTCCCATTTTGCTCTTCATGTTTCGTTTAATATACTTGTCTTTCTCTATACTGTATCTGCTCATCTGTGGCTCTCTCCCGATGGTACCAACTTGTAAACGACTACTTACTTTATTTATTTTCTTTGCGACTTGATACTGTTGTCCGGTTAAGGTGATTTGAGTCGAGCATTCATTGCGCTATGGTGCTATGGAGTAGTCCAAGTCCAACAAACACACTCATCTTTTACTAAGGTTAAACATGAATTAGATAAACCACGACGAAGACAACTTAAGTTATTAACACCTTGTTGTAAAGTGTCATTCGTTTAGACTGCGACTCTCTGTGACATTTTGTACTGGCGGAAGACAGTTGTAATAAAAAAGAGCATAATTTACGTTTCAACCTGTGTTCACAACATAGAAGGAGAGACTGTCCTGTAAAGCAAGGATTTGTTGAAGTATTTAAATGTTAATAAAACTGAACAAAGCATTATATTTTATTTGCAGGCTGGTTTGGTCGGATTGGCAGCTAAATTTTTATTTACAATTAAATACAGCTATTAAACTCATAATAATGTAAGTGCACGATTACATTTTATATTTACAACTTTTTCACTACATTCTCCTGATTCTTTGCAGTAAAAATGTATGTATTATTGTATTTAGTACTGGTACATACACACAAAAGTACTTTGTTTATCAGACAGGTTTATACATTACAATTTAGCATACATTAAAAGCATTTATTCAACTTGATTTTAATTGTAATGGGCGAATTGATTATATTTATCGATATAGGTATATTGCATGTAAATGCAAAGGATTACTTATATGGTACAATATTACAGATTTATAAACATGGACGGACTTTTCTAATGCACATAATTACACAACATTTTATTACTACTATATGTTCCTGTCATTGTATTGTTATCTGTGAAGGATGTACATAGAATGGACCAAGAATGTATAGAAAACTTATTCGTTATTTTTGGCACTTGAGAATTCTACTGTCAACTGTGGTTCTGTTCTGCAACTAATTAAGTACTGTAATTAGAATTATCTGAATAATTATTAATATAATTTTATCACCAACTTATTATCTACAATACAAAGCATACATAGATATCATCATCATATTATAAGTTATTAAAATACACTCGCTCAGTTTCGTTTAAAATGTTAAGTATATTGTATGTACATTACATTGATAAAGTGTTAGGGAAAGACAAAAATAAATAAAGAATATTATGCAACACACCAATGGTGAAAGTGTCTGTGTAATCAAATGCGTTTCAAGACTAAAAGTATTTCTTAAATAAAAATAACGTAGAACGGCTGTTTTTGCATTTCGGTTAACACCTATATACCTAAGCGTTACAATGGGATCTACTCTTTTTCTAAACGTATTATACTTTTAGAGTGCTATTGTGGTGCATGGCATTGTGTAACTAACAATAAATAGGCAATATTATATCTGCACTCTGCACGTGTATTAATTGTATTATTAATGATGAAAAACAAAGTAAAGCTGTTATAATGGTCTCACTATAAAATTTAACAAAATCCTAAACTATGTACTACACTGTACTCTGTGCATCCGGAACACACATTACATGGGCAGTGCATACACTATTAATACTGTTATATTTTTTACCTACACGTACTTATGACTTTTTTGATGATGCAAGTGTCACAGCTTACTTCACAGCACCATTGAAACTTACACCGACAGAACTCTTTGACTTTGACAACTTTGGAGGTGTAGCCTCTGCCGCAACAAAGAAGGTCGCAGCCATCAACGCCAATCGAAGTGTCATTGCATTGTCGCCCATGTGTCCCTAATGAACCCGTCTTCTTGTTGTTGTGACAGAAGTCTTGCGAATCGTCAAAATAAATGAGGTCGACGTTTTCGGGTGGCTTGATCGTTGCCACTGCAGGAATAACTGACTTTCCATCATTACCTGGAATAACTTTGGCTGCTCCGTCGAATTTTATTTTAAGTCTTTCGCCAATTTCTCTGAAAGACGGCACTTTTTGCCAGCAAGTCTTTAGTGTACAGGATCCAGACAAACCGTGACATTTACATACAAGTCTCATGTTACTTTTGACAGCCTATTCAAAAACAAAATTAAATTTTCATGTTATTTAGCACGGATACAGTACAATGGATGTAGGATGAATACATGCAAGCTTAAAAATAATGACCTATCTAAAATATTTTAATAATTAGGAAATCAACTAAAATACTTTTGTGCAAAGTTACAAAATGATTTCAATGAACAATCCAAGCAGGTTGGATGTACTTCATAGAAAGTTAAGGGGAAATACGATAAGAAAGAAATTTATAAGTAAGTGATGTGATGACAGAAAGATAACAATTTTTGATCGAGATAAAAGATAAGTAATGTACATGGAGAAGATGAGGAAGAAGATGATTGGATTTGAAATAAAGTGAAATGGTAGAGTGCATACCAATCGACCAGCTTCGTTATTATGCAGCATCATGAGACTTCGGATATCATTGCGTCTTCGTATTTTGATATCGAGAATATCTTTAGATTTTTTGTATCCAATGTGGACGTTGTCTCCACAGCCGCCCCACTCCCAACTCCCGTCTGACGACTTGCCTATCCCATAAAAGAAAGTAACACACACATTCAACTGAGGAAATGTTCATGACATGAGGCAGAGGCACCAGACCATACACACGCTATACTCAACAGCTATACTTTTACACAGACAATATTTAAGTCTCTTCCTTCTCTATTACTCTCTTAAGTAGTTAAAATGGTTAAGTAAAAGGAAAATACACTTTACCACACTAAAACACGAAAAAAGAACACTGAAATCTTCTTTTGACTATCTCTTTACACTAAAATCACTTTTATACCAGAAACACAAAAGTACAAAAGCATTAATTTAGAATTCCAATCCTTTCCTATCCGTGAGAAAATCATTAGTCTGGAATTTCTTGGGACACTCTTTACCATTCTCAGAATATTTTCTTACAGTAGCTTCTTCTGTCCCTCACACATTCTTATATGGAACATCTATTGAAAGTGCATCAAACGAAAACCCTACATGATTTATGTACCACAAATAAATACCTAACTAATATACGTCGTAGGTAGTCATACCTAACTTACAAAAAACTAACATAGAGTGTTTTTTAGTTTTTCATTTAGAAATCACCCATCCATTCATTCCCATTACACATGCAAAAATCACAATAATATTTTAGTAAGGTCCCTTACCAGTTAGCGTCCGATCGCAAGGACAATCTAGCACTTGACCAGAACTACACGCTTGAGTTACAGCATAAGTAACTCCTGCTGATGTTATAGCATGGACGAATGCCGTTTCTCTCGTATCTGTAACAGAAAAAAATTATTTTTATTTCCAGAACGAATTGCAAATTCACAACTGATATAATGCAACGATGATACGTTTCAATTAGACTCCCTGCCTCACACACCACACTCACCCTCAAACACTTCAATTCAAATTCAATGACATCACCAAACAAATTGTTCGGCTAAGCTTAATAATCAGCATTAGTATTGTCAGCTTTGCTATACCATCGAGGTATTGTCATCATCCTAATATTGTAAATGATACCTGTCGTGTCATTGTATGCCCATCCACCATAATGACTCCATTATACTTAAAATTCTGCTGTATACCTACCCGTTTCTTTTTCTTGTAGGTAAACTTTAACATTCAAACCTGCCATACCTGTTACACTGTCTGCACAATACAATCGTTGCACATACAGAATGGACACTTTTACAGTCGTGTCAATAATTTCCTCATTAGGTATCTGCATGCATTATAACTTTGGTCGAGCAATGTACTCCATTTGTAATTTATGATGACTTTTGACATTGTCAAAGTATTCTTCTACCATTTACGACACGACTTTATGACGTAATGCAATTGTGTGAGTGACAGTGACACTAACGAAATGAATCACGGAATAAAGCAACCAAACCAAACCGTATTGCATCTTATTTATTAGCACTATAAAACATTTTTACAAGTCTACACTTCATACAACCTACCTGTGTGACGCTACTATAGTAGAAAAGCACAAAAAGTAAAAGAAGGAGACAGTAAATCATTTAGAAGAAAAGGACAAGATAGATTTATCAGCTGAAGTGACATTTGTCGATTTGTATTTGGTTTGTTCTTTGTTATGCTATTACTACAAGTTTTTCTGAAGAAAACAAAAGTGAAAGTGTAGCTTCATTGCGCAATACTTTCTTGCAATTGACTTTGACTTTGAATGCTTGAATTTAAATCACTTATACCCTTACGCTGCATTACATAATTAAGTTTCAAAATAAATTATTGTACTAAATCTTCATAGGTCGAGAGATGATTTGAAACTTATTCCATTTACTGAGAGTGTTATTAATTGTATGCAATATAGGAATTGCAAAAATAGCGGTCATTCATATCTTATTGTATCGGTTTAGTCTTGATGTTAAAATGCATGATGATAACTAATACTAATATCGCAAGGAGAGTAAAGGGAGGAGGAAGAGATGGGTAGTGTGTAAGTAGAGCTGTAGAACAGAGTAGGACAGTACTGGCTTGGAAAGTGTGAGACATAGTGTCTCAAGTCTGTGAAGTCAAGTCACGTCAGTTGGGACACAGAAATAGTAAAGGAGGATATAGGACGAGGGAAGAGACACGTCAAGTGAAGAAGGGACTGTAAGGAAGAAAGACATGACACGATTAAAGTTATATAGGAGGAGATAATAGATATTGTAAATTGTATTAGTATTTAACATGTATAAGGTGTATGTATATTAGTAAAAGGTAAAAGGATGAGCTAATGGTGCGGACAGTGAAGATTTAGTGCCGACAGACTTGTCAGCAGCCACTTCTTCTTTCTGCGTGGCTGTGTATATAAATGTATCTGTGAAAGACTGTTGGACTGGTGGTAGTAAAGTAATGTCTGTATACACGTACCAAAAGCTGGCAGAACAGAATGGAGAAACAAAAAGACTACTGAAAGAGGCAACAACAGCTTTTCCCACGGTTAGCTTGGTCTGTCTTGGCCAGGCCACTCTAAAATACAATAAGTATACTACAATACTACTAATACAATGGGACAGACAAGACAGCAGAGGACATAATGGATGTATTACACAAGAGTCGAGGAGACTCACATTCACATTATAGGCAGCAACATGGACAGGTCATTGTCATTCTCTCACTCACTCACTTACAAATGTTTTCCAACAGATTCCCTATCTCCCCAGTTAAACACACAAAGATATCTTCTATTAGTAACACAGAATCTAGCCTGGCTACCTAATGCTACTTAAACTCGACATAAATATAAAACACTGCCTACTCACTTTACATTTACACTGTATACTTTACAATAGTACGTGTAGTATCTGTGTGTATTAGTAATAGCATTACTACCATAGCCTTCCACTGTAATGTAAGTACAAGCTTTATCTGTTGGAGATATAATACACACAATGGCAAGTAGGAGTAGTAGCCCATCTTCTTGAGAAAAAATAATACAAATAAGTATTAGAGATGACAATTGCAACGACAATGACTGTTACGATCTGTACGAAGTCCGTAAGTACCTACCTGCTCTAGTAGTCAATAATGTTTCTTGACTTGACTCTCTGGCTTATCTTTACCCAACGAAAAACTTGTATTGTGCTTTGTGTGCCCTGCTTTGAATACACTACAGGTAGGTAGATGTATTCATGCTAAGTAGCTATACCTTATCACATCTTATCTTTATCGTCATCCTTATAAAACTATTATAAATATAGCCTACAACTATTATACACAACTAATCCCTACTTTTGCTCACAAATCTGCCTTTCAAATAAACTAGAATTACATAAGCAGAAAATTATCATTAAGTCATACATACCTCCTCATACATAATACCAATACATTGCTGTGAAATCAACAGGTACACACATTTCTTTACAATGTGATCTCAAGTACATATATTACATATCTAGGTACATGTATAAATTCTATACACGTGAATTGGAATAAGTATACAATTATAAACGTGTGTGTATGAACATAATATGTCTACAGCATCAATCGCTTGGTACGAAAAAAAATTAAAGCTGCTAAATAGTTGGAGGTTGCAAAAAAAATGAAATGAATTGCACACAACTTTATAGAATGTAAGGAAAAGTATTGCAATTTTCCTTGCTGCGAGTGCGAATAAATAATTCGAGTGAGCTGACTGATTCAATTTAGTAATATGGAGAGACCTATGCAAAAATATTTAATAGGATGTGACTACTAAAGTAGTAGTTGCAGAAAAATCCTTCGCCATGTTGTAAATTGAGTGTGTATAAAAATGCCTGTTGCATAAACAGCAGCATTAGAACATTTGGTTGTAGAATAGACACCCTGATGCAGACGTTGTGAAGGAGGAGAGAAAAAGACCATCAAATCAAATCAATTTTTAAGTAAAAACATTTTATGTGTGCACGTACTTCTATACACGTACGTTGGTTGAGATATGGAAGGTTTTAAAATGTGGGGATAAACTACAGCTACATACAGAACAGAAGGCTCTCGAAGTGTTTAGCGTGGAGGAAGGTATGTTTATAATGTAGTGCTATTTCCATAAAGATTCTGATTGTGAGAGTGAGTGGAAGAAAACCTGCCTGCATAAAAGACACTACATCATACTATGTGTTTAGTAGTTTCTATACGAGACACAGATAATGATTAGGTGTATCCTATAAAAATAGGTGGTAGGGGCATATATTATGTGTACAGTGTACAGGACAAGGAGTACCATGTACCATTACCTAGTGATAGAATGAATGTGGAATGGAACTGGTGTATTTTACGAGCGTTTAGAATGGGCACATAAAATGCAATGATTATTGAGCATTTACATGACACTTTTGCACTGTTCTTTAAATCAGGGAGGTCCCCACTTGTCATTCGTAATTCCTATTATTTCCTATCTCAGACCTTAAATTATATACGTGTACCTTTAGATTACCTGAGCTTTATAGCCCTCTTACACAATCTAATCCTGCATAAAATATCTACTTATAATTTTAATACATTCTACTTCTATACACCGCAAACTCTTATACACTACAATACTCCTCCGTCTCATCACATCTACTAAAGCTGACAGAATCCATTTTCTCATTGCTTTAGTGTGAGTGTAGACTTAAAGCATGCTGCCTTTATACTAATGTAATGTATTATGTAAAGTTTATATTGGTTAAGTATAAAGATATATCTTACTTAATTGTAAGTACTTTTACTACTTGAGACAAGCTGAACTAAAGCTAAATGATACTCTTTTTAATCTGTAGGTTATAGGTAGGTACTCCATGATATTTTAATACTTCTTAGAATGCAGAAATAATTTTGTTTTCTTTACAAAGCAAATATTATTTGCATGTAGCTATACCTATTTACATTACAATGGCATCATTAGCGAATGAGTTTCTATAGCTTGCTATTGATTTTTTGTTCGACATGTGACAAAAATCGATTTCTTGATTTTACTTGGTCATTGAAATGTAATGTTATAATAATAATGATGTAAAAGTGGCTACATAGTGCAGACATGCAGATTCCTGTTGTCCTGTTCTTTCTTTTATGCGAGTAAAATGGCTATCAGACAGTATGATCTTAAGCAATGTATCTAGTAGTATCTGCATAGAGTAATATGCATAAACATACGTAGTGTGGTAGTAGTTGTAACAACTAATACAAATACTTAAATTCGAGTTATTTCATCTAAGAAAAGAATAAAGGTAATCTGAGATGCAAATTAAATGCACAGCATTGTATTTGTGTGTAATGTAATGACATGGGATATATAGAGGCTGAGAATCGAATATCTCATCTGTGTTTGCTGAAATCATGATGGAACAAATAAAGCCCAACTCGTTTGTCCCCATCGTGTAAAAAACGAAACAACTTTTTCATGAACAAGAGTTCTTCTTATTGTTTGTAGTGTAGGTAAGTCATGCTCATAATAATAATATAGGAACAACAACAGGTAGTAATGTAGTAAGGAGCATAATAAGTAGAAGTAAGTAGTAGTTCGTTAATAGTATAATGTAATGGTGGTATGGTAGTAGTAGATATGTGTTGTGTGGACTCGGGTGAGCTTAGAGCGTTGTTACGAGTCTTTAAGGAAAGTACTTACTATTGTTGTTATTACTAATGTGAGTGTGTTGTGTTGAGTAAGAGTCTTAGAATGTGGAGGTAGGTAGGTGTACAGTATGTAATAAAGTGTTTTGAATATGAGTGTATAATTCTTAGCTTCGTGCAATTCCAATCCTACCCAACTCGACAGAATCCACTTGACTCTTGCAGATAAAATAAAACAAAGAGAGATGAAAGAGCACTGAGGATTTATATCGACAGATAATCTCTTGTTTCACTGTCATCTCCATTTCAATGCTAATCCTCAGTTGTTACTTTACTTGAAAAGAAACTCAAATGTTAGCACTTGAACAACTCAAAACTAAACGTTCTTTTAGTGTTTGTAAGTCCTGTCAAATCTTTTCCATGTTTGTCTACCTCTTCTTTTTCTACTACATACTAATGCTATACCACTCATTTCTGTATATAGGATTTGACTCTAATGAGCTTCAAAATGGCAAATGAATTCCTCGAAGGATTATATCAAACTGTTTAGATAAGGTTAAGAAATTCGATACTGGGCAGGAGCTACTACTTTAATACAATATTAGTATACTAGAAGTTGGTTTGGAGAATCAGATAGTGGAGATTGTAGAATGCAGTGCACACCTGCTGTTCTATCGTCGTCATCTTTGAATTTCTGTTTTTCGTTCCAAGTAGTTTATAGCAGTGCAGTTGCTAACGGGATTCTTTTTCATTTACTGTCGTAAATGCACTTATCTGATTCTGATCTAGTCGAGACTTTTTTAATCAGATGATTTCCTTGAGATCAAGTCGAATTTTATTTGCAAGCTTTTGTATTTGTACTTCTTTGCTAAACTTCATTCAGTTTTTTGACTCGCAGATTAGGCCAGTGCACGATTATGTGTAGGTATAGCCATTGTAGCTGTAGTATAGAACAGAGATAATAAGGAAATTGTAATTAAATACAAACGAATTTATTTGTTTATTTTTCTCATTCCTCTTTTTCTTCCATATTCGTACAAGCTGGTGGGAGAAACTCATTAAGAGATCAGTTTACATTTCTGGTAGGAATTTTAAGCAGCTAAGTAGCTACACTAATAAATGAGTCAATTTCACAACACCAGGGGGTTGATCTTTGAGATCTACCACCTTAATATTATTTGTGTGTTTAGAGTTTACACTAGAAGTAGTAGTTTGCTACTGAAATACTGCTGCATTGTACTAATATTTGTAGCTATTGGACTCGTTTGGTGGGTGTCTGTCATTCTAAGAATATTTTTTGTCAATGGATGGTTATGCACCTTAGTCTTGCAAGGTACATGTTTTATGAGTGTAATTTGAATGTTTTTGTGGTGTGTTTTAGAACGTTGGAAGGGTTGGGATTGCTAGTAGTAGACTAGTGCTGGTACTCACCTCTGGAAAGAATATGTCGAATACTTCTGGGAAGAGCTGAACAATTCCAGTGTCGATTTCTGAATTGAAATTGACACTCTGAAGTGGCGATGATCGCACCTCTGGTAGCTTCTTTGATGATTTCCGGCTCTTTACTACAAAAACTTCGAAATTTATGATTACGATGACGGGCCATTCCCACGCCCTTCCCTTGTACTATGAAATTGGTTGTGTCTTGATTTACACTCTTCCGGCCTTTACGACACATTCGACCAGGGTCCACAAGTAAACTATCTTTGTGCATCGATAAATCGGTTGTTCCCCTGAAACCAACAAAAACAAACCATTTCTTACTACATTATCACATAAATAATTATTCTGCTAAATTATTCTTAAGAAACCCAGAAATAGCTTCAATAAACCTAATATTCATGTACTTAAGAAAAAGAGTAAAATCTCAAATTTTAAGTGAAGTCTTTCCATTATAAAAAAAATAAGTATTGCGCTTAATAGGTGGCCGAAAATAGTTTTGTTTTTAGATGAGGAATGAAGTAAATTGTGTGTGAATTGTTGGGAGTTCCTGTAAGCCTGGTTTGGTTACGTAGTGACTTGCCTCGTAAATTGTTGTAGAGGTAAACATTAGTCTTAAGAAAATATGTGAAGAACTCCACTCTCTTGTGTTTATATCATTAATCAGAGCCAGAGAAAAATCAGTTGCTCTGAACTGGGCATGAATGTTGGATGCAGTCCCGTCACGTCAACTCTATTTCATTCTGTCTCAAGATGAGATTTCTTCATTCACTGAGTTACAAATGAGGATGAGATGAGTTGAGTGTAGTGCAGTACGTAGGATGTGCATAATGTCTAATATCAATATATATACGCTGAAGGAACGTGCTACAAAATATATGAGACTACCTAACAAATATCTAGTGCCCCACAATAACTCAGCCTGCTACCCACAAACAACATGTCCTTATTCCTACCATCTTCCTAACATCCACCACCACCAACATCTTACAAGCCCTGCATGGCTCTATATATTTATTATTAATAATCTTCCTCATATCCCTTTGCCCTATTCAATTACCTTACCTATCTATTTAAATACCTGCTCTCTTGTACTAAATATTTTACATTATTATTCATATAGAATACACATAATACAAACAATTTTTTACAATTAACATTTTACTATTCACTTAGCGTACATTTAATTAGCTTTATCTATCAATATTTATGTGCACAGAAAAATAAATCCTACATTAGCTATAGCTACCCTATAAATACAAGTGGAAATATTTTTTCATTTCTTCATCTTTTTTTGAACAACAGACCTATATTTTCTATGTAGTGTATATTAATGCTGGTACACGTAAAAATACCTAGCAGTTTTCTTCCTTGAACATTAAATCCCTAATTTTTCTTGTTTAAGTTATTAAATCATTTGGTTGAGTTAAACATGAGAGATTATAAAGGTTGTTTCATATTGGTTGTCTCTTTAATTGCAAGCAATTACATGGTATCAGTGCAATTATGGTAAAGTGTGCATGTAGTAGAGATAAAGCACCTGGAAATTGTTGAGCCAAGTATTCTAGCTAAACCCGTGCTGGGCTTTTACTAAAAGAATTCAGAAGGATTAGTATTATTTTTTAGTTTGTTTTGTTTTAATAGCTAACCTACCTAAGCCTAAGCAGCAGTAAAACTAATGTTGAATGTTATTTCGTTCTTGTTATAGTTATACAAGTTGTACTTGTACTTGTGAATGCATTCTTGTAATAAGTTTGTCTTGGCTAAATCTGAAAGCATAAGTATGCTCGCTATGTATACGTACACTATGTTATTATTACTCAGATAATTATAAAGAAGGATAAAATATAAGGTATGTGTGTAAGGAAAAGGGACTTTTGTTAAGTTTGAGACAATGCAGAGAAAACACAAGAAAACTCGTGTAATCCTTCTCTGATTGTAAAGATCAAAGCTGTAAATACTAATACGAAAAGCCAAAACTACTTGGAGTAATGGAATAGAAGAACGGATTGAAGGACTATTGTAGAGTTGTAATTGTATTATACTGAACAATGTATTATGTATCATCACAGTGCTTGAAGATTTATGACCTTAATGCATGCTCATTATAGCTGTCGTTGTAAAACGGCTAGTAATTCCCTCTCATAAAAGTATTTTCTATGGAAGAACCACAAGAAAAGCTCAACGAAAAATTCCAATTCCACCTTTAAATATTATCGTTTTCTACGTGTTTCAACGAGTCGTGGCACGTTTTCCTGGTTCTAAACAACTTATGAGTCAATTTTAGATTTTTATTGCACTTAACTGCATTTTCCATGTAAAAATTTACTAAAGCTATAATCCAATACTATTTTTTACATACTTTCATACAACAACGTGCTCACATTTTCAATACCTTACACACAACATTTACACACATGCATATTGTACACATTGATATATCTGTAAAAACTAAATTCTTAGCTGCATTATCAATGCATTATTTTTATTGAATACAGAAACTTGCATTGCAAATAAAAGTACAACAAAATAGGAATATAAAGACATTATTTGATCATCAAAACTGGAATTTACGATTTACAATTCATTCATGTAGGATATCTGTAGAGAAAGTAGTAATAAAGGATAAACAATAATAATTACTATGCTTGTAAACATTTAATTCGTCTGAGTATTTTCGAGATATCCAAAAGTGTGTACACTGTGTAGATAAAGTACAGATATTAATCTGTACTTAGGTAGAAATGTATATAATGTAAAAAGATGAATGTGTATGCAACTGAAGAAATTTCATGAACAGTCCATACATCTGTAGTTCACAGTATGATAGTGTTAGCGATCCCTTGCATTTGTATCTATATATGTAAACAGTAGACGCAGTACTGTACATAAAGTAAAGGTAAGTTGGGAACATGCACTCGATTGCATACTGTCCAAGTTATGTACGTTAGTTGGAACGTTAACTAACCCAAAATGAGTTACACCCCTACATATCTTGTTGCTACACTCGCTCTATCAGCTTTTCCACCTTTCTAAATGGAATCAGTCAAGTCAAGAGCCAAGAAAACTTTTACGACACGTCAATTAAATCACGGGAAATGGGAGACTGCAAATTACAGTTGGGGCTCAATGCTCATATTCATAAAGCCCATACATTACTTACATTCTGTACTACACAATACCTCCACAATGAAATGAAATAAAGTCTATACTTACACTCGCACTCACTACTACTTATACACATAAAACCCCTTCTTATTTCAACTTATCTTATTACAAATTAAACTTACGCCATCACATACATAGCATTCAACTACAAAAAACTCTCAACTACTTACATTATTATTACAATTATGTACAACCCAAGCTTTCTGTTTTCCTTGAATCATGATTCACACTTCTTATGAATTTCCAAATTCAGTTTATTACTGCAATCATAATTTTCTTGTGTACAAAGCACATCCCTAATAAAATACAGTGAATAGTATACCTACCTAGTTGAATTCACTTTGAAAATGACTCAATATTTTCCTACACTTTTACATTATACTTATTGTATTATTTTTACTAATTCATATATTTAAAATATGCAATTACTTATACATAAAACCATTTTCATGTACATAGGTACTTGCATTGCAATGCAACGTTGTATACTTGGTGTGTGTCTATGTATGTCTCCTATTTATATTTTATTAGGCATCCCTATGCATTTGAATCTTTTTCTACTTGGGTCTGGGTCTACAATTGTTTTCCTGTGGCCAAAGAGCGTGGCAAAGGTCATAGCAGGGCAAATGAAAGCATGTCATGTCCACCATGTCATGTAACATATTCCTTGCCTCCTATTACTGTTCCGAGTGCAATATGTACAGACATAGAGCCTTGTAGGCTGAATGTGGAGAGGCGTAGATCGAGCAAGGTATAAGTGTAATAAGCTGTGAGCTCTATTACACTTTGAAGAGGAGAGCAATTAAGCATGCATGCCTTAAAGGGCTATACTACTTTACTTACTCTAGCATTACCTAAACGTAAACCTACCTGGCTGTCTCTACTTTTATTTTACACGTATTTCTACCTACTACACACAACACACAAGATATTCACATATTTTGTTGTTATAGAGCATTGTACTTAAGTGTGTAGGTACTACTAGGATTAGGTAGTGGAAGAGGATTCGTATGGGATGATGTATAATGTAGTAGGTAATGTAAATACATGCATTACATTTTACATTATATGCACATTCTCATAATATGTAGTTGTTGTATAGAGCTCTGTATTAAGTGCAGATACAAAGTAGATTGTATTCTATTGTGTGTATGAATTGAGCCGTAGGCTCTATGTGTGGCTGACTAGTCTTGTCTGACGGTCTGCCGTTGTTGTGCTGTGGCTGTGCTATGCCTGGTCTTATGGCTGGAGTGAAGTGAAGACTGAAGCTTCCAGCAGATCTTTTCAGAGTTGGCTTCGCTTCGAATCGAATGGTTGTCATCGAGCCTCATTCTTTCAAAAAATATTTCCCGAGTTGTAAATGAAAGGGGGAGCAAAGCTGAGGAAAGGAGGAGAAGAACGTAGTCAACTGAACTGAGTAATGTACAAATGCATGATATTATATGCTTAAGACTTAACTAACAAAACAGAGTGGCACACACAGCAGTACTGTACAATTATTAATGCAATGCTCAAAATCTAAAAGCTATGTCTTGTCTTATCTCCTCTAATGTAATAGAGAAAATATCTGTAGCTCCTTCGCTTGGAATTTAGTAGCAACCACACATCCTCTCATACATTACGTAACCATACAATATAGAAATATCCATAAACTACTCATGTACAGATCCAACTCAACAATCCACAACTCGACCTCTGCTACATTACATATACTAAATACCTGTACAATACTTAGAACAGATATTTAAAAGAAAATGCATAATACAATACAGACTTAGCTACATACAAAGTACATAGAGACACAGAGCTTATTTTATACAGGTGATGGTAATAGGAGCAAATTATCATCCATGCTTTTCTTACACACAGTATTTATATGGACATACCTACTGGATACTTTTAGTGCGTAAAAGGTACATGTACTTTCTAATAACTTTATTTCACAGGCAATTGTATGTGTATGCGTAAATATTGTTAAGTTTGAGTATTAAGTGTGAGTGCAGTGTGAACTCATGAAAAGGAAGAATTTAATAGTGAGTTGTGTATTAGATAATTTTGAGGATGGTACTAGTAGTATTAGATAATTTTGAGGATGGTACTAGTAGTATTAGATAAGAATTTGATAACAATGTGAGTGCATGTAATGCAAGTAAAAAGTAGGAAAGGAATGAGTGAGTGATTGAATAAAAGTAAGTCGAAAATAAGGTTATGTATAAATTATATTAGGACAAATGCTGGATCTTTTGTTATGTAAAGTTACTAGCTGGGAATGGAATGAAATGAGTTGAGCTTGAGTTGAGGCATCTGAACTGATGGGCAATTTATTAATCAAGATGTACTTTGTATGTAGATACTGTACACACAACAAGACGGAGATTCCTTTTGAGACTCTCCGTCATAGTCATGCCTTGGTATTCAAACCTCTTGTCAACTGTTAAGAAATGTCATACTTACAAATTACTCCTCGGCTCTTCCTTTCTTCTCGTCCTACACTGCAGTTTTACTCTGTAATACGACATCCATACACTCTCATACAAAATACACTACTACTATTATTCTATGCTAGCTGACTCATCTCTATACGAACTTTAAACATATCATCAACCTCAAAATGCTCTGTACTTACCTCATCTACATTCTAAAAATATTTTCTGGTACTCTAAAGAATGTATCTACTGTAAATAGTTGTGTTTGATCAAATATTAATTAAGTTAGAATCAATTAAGTGGTAAAAGTAGTGCAATTTCAATGATTTCTTACCCCGAAAGATGAATGGTGGATGTGAATAGTAGCATGATGATAAACAATTGTATCAAATCCATCACGACAGATGTGGAGCGAATTGTGAAACAGCCGAAGCAATCATAAGAAGACAAAATATCATGTTCAATGTAATTTCCTACACAAAGTCACAGTCATTGATTTGTTCAATTCACTTTCACTTGCAAAAAATTCGAGCATTTATGTTTATAATAATCTAAAGAGGATATTAGGTTATTTCTTAATTGTTAATAAGATGGTTATTGAAAGTCTAACTAAATTGTGGATTGTTCAAAGCGACAATTAGTTTTGAAAGAGGAATAACATGAGAGTTTGTGTTTGAGGTGAATGAGTCAAAGTTTTTTATGGAATAGCGGAGTGTATTAAGAATGCATAACTGGTATTGTACTTGTAAGGTATGAAGAGAGTAGCACGGCACCACAAGGGGTAGTTTTTCTACTAGCTACCTGCTTGCCCACTGATTAAGATGATGATGATGTGATTTGAAACAAAGTAATAGGATGGGTGTACAGATACATTAATTGAATATCAGCTCGTCTGCTCTGATTCGTTTCCTAGAGAGAAATGATGAACTCTTTGAAGTTCTAACTAAGTGGGCAGATAGACACGGGAGATGTTGGTAATAACAATAATAATAATATTATCATTTTAATAGTAATGTTCACGTTTCTCTTCCTCTGTGTGTGTGTAGATTCTCGAGCGCCACGAACAACACCGCCAACACCACAAGTTCAGTAGTCACCTCACCACAACATCAAATAAAACCACAGAGCTAAATGGAATATGTATTATGATATTCTCATGTAGCCTTCGGGTGTGTAAATGTGTAGATTCGATCTTTTGATCTTATCAAACACTTAATTTACTCTAATAATGACACTTGGTTGCTCCTATTACTTACTAAGTTCACTCTTGTTCTCACAGCTGAGTCTCACTGAACATTATCGAATCAAAAGAATTGGCTTTATATATACGAAAGTGTTCTCCACGTGAGAAAGTCAATGTCGATGATAATAAAAGGGAAGTAGTTGTGTTTCTGTTGTGTAGGATATGAATTTCTTGTATTTTCACCTCTCGTGTTTGTTTCTAAATAAAGTAACGTTCATTTGAGGTTGAGTTTTGTTTGGCCGGCAGAGAAAATGATATAACTAGACATAGACACACACACGGCACAATAACACACAACAGCAGCACAGCTTACCCACACGGAGAACAACCATGTGTTTAGAATGCACCTTGAGCTAAATGAGATTGTAGTATCTGTGTGTGTAGTAGTAGATCTTGTAGTAAAGTAGTCGTAGTAGCACCACACTATACTTTACAACTACATTACACGTATAAAATATACCAAAGATCTGGCTCCAAAACCAACGAAATAATATTACGTTCTTCTGTACTCTTTGGCTGCTTGCTCTTTGGTTAGCCGTACGTTCCTTTATGTGTAAAACTCAGACTCACCACACTACTACTACAGATACTCCTATCTTAGTGTCTGTTGCAGAGATGGAAACATCCCATCCTTTTGCCCAGCCGGCCACATCCCATCCCATCAACATCCAGCATTTTGGATGGGG
>JAQFYB010002863.1:0-22123 GCA_034694085.1 Pogonognathellus longicornis | reverse complement strand
TAAAGCATAATAAAAAACTAACTAACTTTATTCATATAGGTACTCCAAAATATTTGATTGTGCTTCCATATAGCGCAGGACAGTGAATCCTGCTTATAATCAACCTCGTGAGGTCTCCGTAGCTTTGCTTGATATAAGTTTTATATTAATAGAGCTATGTATTAGAGTGCTAAAAAGTTCATTTTTGTCCCTTGAAAAATGCACTATTTTATTTTGCTGTTGTAAGCAAATCTATGAAAATCATGTCGGTTGTTTGTAAAGGAATAACTTTACACTGAGATTTTTATCTTGAAGAAAAACAAATCAGTTAGTATATTACTGGAACTATGTCTTGAGTGGGTTTTGGTTTTATGAGAGATTGGAGTCTGGGATGGTGATGGTTCTCATATTATGATTACGGTGTTGTTGGACAGAATATAATGGAATAGGATCGTTCGGACGACAGAGCGAATCCTCACTCTCTTTTATTTCCATTTCACAGATTGGTTTCCAAGGTCCTTGTATTCTGTAAGGAGATGAGATGTGTGAGAATGAATAGAGCTAGGGAACCTTCGCATTTGCGAATATGCAGAAGTGGGAATAGTCAAAGCAAGTAATCTAATGTATAATAGCACAGTACTAATACCTACTCACCCGTAATGTGTAAGAAACGCAATCTTATACATAACTACACAAACAATAGCATAACAAATGTAGTAGTACAATATGTAGAGCAAAAGAAAATCCCGTAGACACAAATATATCTACAACCAGTGATGCGGGGTCGTTTGATTAATCCAACTAAGCCGACCGACACAAAGGGAACTGGATCGAAATCCAACTAGTAAACTGAAGGAAATAAGGAAAAGAGTCTTTGTAGGAGTAGGAACAGATGAGTAAGTTTTGGGAATTAAGTGAAATGATGTACAGGAAGCTGGCACTATTGGTTTGGCTTTGAGGGCCAACCGTCATAAATTCACTTGGGGACGAAAGCTTTTCTTTGCTTGACACAAACCAAAGGAATTAAATGCGTCAGAGTCAGGTCCCAGTAGCCTGTTGGCTTTACAGCAGTTTTCTTTGTACACAGCACGCATCCACACACAACACACTTCCTTCTAACTCACTTTCATGAGTCATGTCATGGCACATGGAGTGTTCTGTGAAATAACATCAGCACTCTATTATTATTCAAGTCAAGAGTGTGTGTCTACATCATATTATATTGTATGCATTACGTAATACGGATAAGAGAACATCTGTAAACCTGAAAGTAATAAATTAATGAATGCAAATTCCCTTCTGCACAAGTAATACATAATAAATATTATGATATGATGGTATGTATAATGCATAACGCTAGGTTAGATATTTTGATTAAATTCGCAATTCATTTATAATGTTCTTTGTATAGCCTTCCGAATCGGCTTGCTCGCATACTTGTGTCTTAAAATCTATATAGACTTGTACGTAAACATTTCCTTGAGTTATTCCAAAATTAGCAAACAAGAAAAATATTTACTTACACTATGGACATAAATCTAATCACATAGAACGACTTGTAGTGATTGTGAGTTTGTGAGATTGCAACTCAATAAAATTAAATGAGATTGATTTATGTCACGAGATTAGTATATAGGAGGACTGTTTGGTGAGCAATAACATATGCAGAGTATGTTGACTAAGTCGTTCATTAGCTTTAGAATCGAGACTGCTGAGTAGTTCGGTAGTTCTATTCATACTTAGCGAAAGTTTATTTTTACTGAAGTGTATATTGTCATGGGTCATGAGACGACGACGAGACGAAAGGATAAGAAATTAGAGACAAACATGACAAGCGTTAAATTGCTAATTTGCTAAATACTAAATACATTACTATTAGGTACTTTATATTATTATGCTTACGTGGGATGATGGAATTCAAGCTTTTACCTATACCCGCTGTAGTACATACGCAGTAATACAAAACACAACCTATGCAACGATCTTACGCTTGGAAAAAGAAAAGCTTATTAACGCTTGCTATAACGTATATCTGTACAACAAGCATAAGACTGCAAAAGTGATGGCTTCCAGATACTCTGTTCTAGAATGTTGCGAACTGTTTTAGGTTTCGTATCAACAAATAAATTCGTTTTTAATATGTCGTTCCACTTCCTTTATTAAGAGTCAAGGATAATGGTATGCACATTGATGCATATAGGAATGCCCAGTTCTATTCTGCATCACGGGATTAAACTGAAAATAACTTTTGAGAAATAATATTTTTTCATCTTCTTTATAACATGTTGAAGAAAGTCCATGTTGAATCAAATAAATAAATACTAACTACACATACGGAGAAAAACATTCATACAAGTCTTATGTTAGTGAAGTGACTTGCAATGCTGAATTATTCTTGTATACAATCTCATGGTATTACAGTCTTAAATATTCTAAAGCTTGGAGTAAGTAGTATTATTGTGTCATATTTTAATGAGTGTGCTTTAAAGGTATGTATGCAAAACGTAATTCATAGTAAAGTACTTTGAAAGAGACATTGTAAAAATAATCCACATCAAGTAGACTGACACAATATATGGAGACAAGTCCAACCAAAAATATTCCTCCACACAGAAAACCATTTCATCATTTCTAACATTCACAAACAGAAAAAGTATAAATATGTAGAGGTACTCATATCAATTTTAAAACAACTTACTCATCCACGTTAATTTTGCATCTACTCATTATTTCACCCGTTTTCCCTAGTCAGTTTCATGTTTCTGATATATTGAACATGTGAATGAATTATATAACCTATTAAATTGATATGAAATAACATTTCCTAGCAAAAGAGTTGAAATTATTGACTTTTAAATCTGCAAAATAATTTAGAATAAAATTTGATTTTGTCAAATGCCAAATCCCGATGAATTGTAGCATCAATGCATCAGTGCCAGTATTTTATAGAGACACTAAATAATTTCATATGAAGGTACTGGCTGTAATCTAGGAAACAATGCAAAGTAGCAATATTGCGACCACCACACACGTTGGCCTTTAGACTTGGTATAGGTCATAGAAAAGGAGAAAAAGTGGTAGTAAAACTAGAAACGATGAAAAAGTACCTATAGGTAGTGAAATGTTTTAGGACGGAGTAGCTTGGCTTGAAAGTGTTAACATGGTTCACAGCTTTTTAGCCATGGCATCGTTTTGGAGTGAACACGTATTTGAGCTTTGGGTTATCCTACAGCTACTTAAACAAAACCAATGAAATGCATTGCAGCAGAACGTAAAGAAAGAATGAAAAAAGTGGTGTTGTGGTGGATAGGGTTGGATTGCTAAGCGTGTACTGGCATTTGAAAAGACTTGACGAAGTGGTGCATGGATTGGGATATAGAGACAGAGAAGACGGAGAGGTGATCTTTATTAAAGTCAATGGATTTATACAGCTGAGCATGGATGGAATTGGTTAGTAGCCATGAGGCTTGCTAAGGCATAGAATATGGGAATGGGAAAGAAGAGCAAAGTGAGAGACAGAGCAACTCTTATTCGCATTTGTATTTGCTTTGGTATGGTGTGGTGGTGGTAGAGCTATTCCTCGGTGTATCTGTAGTAGCCTAGTAGTAGTAGTAGTAGTGGTCGTTGTTGGAGGGGCATGCATGAATTTACTACGAAGCTCAACTCCTACCACAACCACCACTGCCAACAAGCAACAAGAAGATTTGCCCGTCTTCTTTGTAGCAAAGTGAAGTACAGGAGTAGCCATAGGAGCAGTTGTAGTATTAGTGAGTAAAGTACTAATAGTTGGCAAACCGGAAAAGCTTCTCTGGATCACCAGCACCACAGAGGCACACAGTACAACAAGAGACTAGCACTACAATACAAACTCAACTCAAACGAATCTCATCTTGAGATTAAGCCAGTTCTTCAGACTCACAGTTGACGTTGACACAACTACAACACGCCGTATGTGTCTTCCTTTTTCTTTTTTTCCACGCCACAATCTCCTGTTGTCAACAATGGCAGTGAACTGGATTAGAATTCACCGATAGATTGATTTGGATTAGATTAGCTAAATTCAATTGCAATTTTTATACACACAAGTTCGATTCAATACTCGTATTAATAATACATACAAGAAGTAGAACGTCTTTTTCTACCCCCACATAGAAAGAACTCCGACTTTACTGCACTGTGTGGACTGGTTTACCCTTACATAGTAGCAGTTGTGTTTGTTTGTTTCTTTGTATGTTATGCGTCTTTGTTCGTTTGTGTATGTGTCTAATATGCCCATGAGATTTCTTTCTTCAGTCTTTCACACCAGTTCTTGACTTCTTGTTCCGATGTTTATGTTATTTAAGTCCTTCGAGTGTTCTTGTTTTGTTGGTCTTGTTGGAATTTTTTTTCGAAGTCAGTTTGAAGTGAATGAAGTAGTAGATGGAGAGTAGATGTTTAGAGGAACTAATAAGGTTCGTAGTTGGGAAGTTTACAGGGAAATACATAGAAAGAGAGTGTCAGTCTGAGAAATCTTTTGTATCGTGTTGTGTGTTGTATTTGTATACTAATCCCATGTAGATTGTAATTGTAAGTGTAAGTGTTTTGAGTAAATGCTACGTAGATACTAAAAGGTGTACATAGAATTAGGGAAATTGTTTGTTTCCTTTGTCTGCTTAAGTGTGACATGACATGGTGTTGAACGAACCTTACTGGAGATACTCTCTCCCCGTCAGTGCACTTTGGAGTGTCATCTATTTGGTTGTGTTAGTGTCCGGACTTATCGGCAATTCTATTGTCGCTTTGGTCATCATTCGCACCAAAAAATGTGTCACTGATTACTTTCTTTTGAATCTCGTCGTCGCCGATTTACTCGTCTTGGTGTGCTGCCTCCCAGCTACGCTTCTTGCAAATCTTATCACACGTACGTTTTCTTCTTTTCATTACAATTTTTCCAGTCTTTATTACGTGTCAACATTTCCAAAAGAATTTTAGAATCATGTTGCATAAGCAGTGAGTAATCAAGTCTTATAGGTATAAAGTAAGACTAGCCCAGAAAACAAACAAATGGATAATGTAAACATCAATAGTACGAAAAGTTTTTTTTTATTTTGCTTTAGCATAGGTAAATTATGCATAAAAGTATTGCACAAACACAGTAAGTATTTAAGTATAGTATAGTAGACCTCCCTTCTTATCACAAATAATTACATGATAGTGGATACAGGAAATCTGAAAATTCAGCTAAGAATTATAATTAATTCTCTTTATTATTCATATTGTGGTACTTAAGTTAGTAAAAATATGCTTACAGACAAAGTTTCATAAAGAAATTTTTTGACTCATTTAGTTAGTATATGACTGTACCATGCATCGTAGTATCACCTCATCCATGATCTCTTCCTGGTCTCATGAGACATTGAGGTTCATTTTTGACAGATGTACTAAAAAGCGAAAAAAGTAAATATTTACTTCGCATTATTTTTAAGTGTTTGAATCTACATTATATTATGATACATCTGTGCAAATTCTTAGCATAAATATTTAATGAATTTTATTTTCCCATGAAAGGGTAAGAATACTAATAAAATATTCGTTTTCTACAATTTATTACCAACAAAACATTTGTGATTGTGTGATTTGCTGCACTTACAGGTATAAGCAAGGAACATTTTTAGCAGTTGCTAAAAACCTGATGTTCCATGATATAGGGATATATATGTAAGGCACATTCAACAAACTGTTGGGAATTGATTTTACATGCAAATTGTGGAGAAAGGAAATATGAAATTATTATAAGCATAAAATTAGCATCATATTATTCATCTTCTGTAATGCATTTCGTTCGTGCAAAAATCAATAGTAGGTTTCAATTTCGAAGCTATTCGTATAAAACATACATCAATATATCCAATTTATAGATCGAGACGTTCGGAATATGTACCTTACCTACCTAAAGAGAACCATTGTTCAATCAATGAATCTATATACAGCTTCTTTAACACTTTAATAAATCTGTAAAGCATCGAATGCATATTTCACGGTTTGGGTGGGTTTAATGAGTACATACATTACATCACGTCCTCAAACATTAGTCGTAAATGTCTTGGATTGTGGTGCATAGTGATTTAAAACTATCGCTGTTTTGACGATAATTTTTGTGGAAGTTTGGCCTTTGTTGGCAATTAAAGAGAGAAAAGTGCATAGGAAGAAAGGTGGTGACCGAAACTAGGGAATAAGCCATCGAAATTAGTTTTAGTGGTTAAGAGTGTGCTGTCTGGAGCCATCTGATTAGCAATTAGATTCATTCTGAGTAGTTCTCTCACATAGAGTTTTTAAACGAACTACTAAGTAGGCTCTTGCGGCAATTAGATGGGAAAGCAAGTGAGAGAGAGACTTTGCTGACAGAACATAACAGACGAGAGGTAGTGGTTGTACTTAGGAAAGGCAGGATGGATCTTTAGATAAAGTTGCAGTAGGTATTTCCTAGTTGAAATTGAGATAGGGTGGTTTAGTTCTTTCAAGTGTGTGTGTGTGTTTGTAGCAGCCAACCAACCGACCAAGTCAGACCTATGCCAAATTGGACGGTCTCCAATGTGAGCTGTCTTGTCTTTTTGTGTTGTGTTCTCTTGTCTTGCCTTCTTTAATAATTTCTCGTTGATAGGATTTCTAGTTCGTTACGTCATGTAAAGGTACTTTGAGGAACTCCCGGATATCTGATATCACAGTGGCACTTCAATGGCTCTCCTTCTAAATATATGGCCCCACTTCACCCCATACAATTAGACCCTAATAATATCCACTTCACTTAACATTACCAGTTAAGTAGTAAATAGCATAATACTTAACTTTATAGTAAGTTGAATCATCTTCCCCCTTCGTTTAAAACTTTTCCACATAATCCCTACTTGAACTAAATAATAAAGCAGAAGGGATTTGTATAATTGAAAGATTTGTTACCTAGTACATAACAAATTCCACTCTTTTTTAGTCGAAAAGTTACGAGGACTGAAATAAATAGCTCTAAAGAAGCGTGTGTATAGGTACCTAAATTAGAAAGTCCCATCATTGATTGTAAAGAGGATTGTTGGTATGGCTTATTAAATAGTATCAAATCTATTCTATGCAGCTGGAATTACGGAGTGTTAGGTACTTGACCTTAGGTCAAAATAAAATTCTATTTAACGATAAAAAGATTGCACTAACATTTCTACCAATGGAAATTTAACCTTTTAATATTAACTCTAAGGTCAAAGCTAATAACATTCTTTTTTAATTCAAATTTACTGTAGATGGGAAAATATTATCAAATTTTTGGCATGTGATCCACAGTTTGTATTCCTTAAAAGGATTGCAACTTATGATTTCAATTAAAATGCTAAATTATTCATATTAAATTACTATCAAAAGCTTTAAATCAGAAATGACCTACACATTTATAATATTAAACCCACTGCAAAGATTCTATGTACAAACGGCTATGTGCTTTTCAGATAGTTTATTACATTCACCGAATTATTGTATCTGGGTTTATTATTAAAAGAGCCAAGCATATTGTGGTGTAAGAACGTAAATAAACTTTAATACGGTTACTCACCTGTGGCACCTGGTCATTATGTCTAATGTATTTCTCGAATGAATGCACTACTACTCAAAAGTGTCCTTATAAATAAATTGTATTGATTGTGTGCAGGAGTTCAAAAGGTTTACATGCAGAGACGGATAATGGATAATATCATTGCAAATTTTATGGTAAAATGATTTATCACAATTTAGTTGAAGTGTCAAGCATCTAGGTAATGATATCTTGGCATCTACACTGTGTGGTATAATGTATGGTATACAGGCATTGCGAATGCTACAATATGCACTGCAGCAGGTGTGAATGTTAATAAATACGTATATAGTTGCAATAATGGCTGAATAAAATTCTTGATTTACACGATATGTGTTTGTATCAGTATCTGCTGTTAAGATTTTTTAAATTATTACGTTTATTTGTTATATAGAAGGGTTGGTTAGGCTATCTGATCTGGAAAAGCAAAAAGTTGCTTGTTTAAGAGCCCAAAAACATTAAACATGTTCCTTACAAAGCATGTAAAACCAGCGAGACTTTTATAGCGAATCAATTAAGTACACTGCACTATAAGCAGTAAAATCAACCCACGCGAAGCTTGTCGCAGTAAATGTACTAGCTCTCAAAGCACTTATTATTAACTATGAGTTTTTATTTGGAAATCTTACAACTTCTAATAAACATACTAATTGCAATATTTCATTACATAATTCAGACATAATGCAGCCTAAGTAATGGTGTAAAGGGATTGTAATCATGACTTTCGACTTGCGACGGAATTTTACAATCAATGTTGTACTATAGGTTTGTACAATGTACAAAAATGTCTTAAATACTTGAGAATTTTTATCTGTTCATGTAAATTGCTTGTTTCGTTATGTTAGTTGATTAGGTGATTCATGCACCTGTATAGTGTGCAGTGTTTGTGTATTAGCAATATTGTCGTTGTGAATGAGAAAGAGTTTGGAATAAGTTTTATCGGATTGTATACAAATAGCAGTACAAAGAATGAAGAATGCATTTTCTCTTGTGGCTAAGGGCTGCCAAACTCGTTTTGATTGCATTATTCATTTTTTATGGCTTTGTCACTTGAGTTTATATGCTGCAATAATCTAGAGAATCTACAATCTAGACAAAGTCATTTCAGTTCACATTGACTGAGGTTACGTTATGCAAATGCAGCACTTATTGAATATTTTATTGCAGATAGTGTAACACAACGCTATTCGGTGAGATCACCAGATCACGCTTTTAACCTAACAACCCACAACCATAAGATAAAAAACTGCCACATTTTCAGATCATTTACAATACACATTTAAATACAATATTCACATACAGTCTTGTGTGTTTTTTAACAGCGCATTTCACATCCATAAATAGACCTATATGTAAAAGTAATAGATAGCTCTAATAAAGTAGAAAATCTAATCTTATCTGTCTTTCTATTCTCTTGAGATATCTCTCAGCTCAGTTCCTGCATGGGCATGTGTACATCTGTCAGCTCAAGCTTGTATTATTATTCGACACACTTATTATTTCTAGTAAGTCTTGTTTACGTCACACTTCATGGCGACAGTATTGGATTCTTACGTTTTGTTGTAAGTAAATCAATGCCTGCTGAAAAATAAATACACCAAAATGCCACCGAGGATTAGATTCCTGTAAAAATAAATCGCTGAACTCGGAACATTTATCAAATGCGGAAGGGTGTCTGACACCTTGAACATAGTAGCCTCTATTTTTAGCAACAAAATATTAGTATACAATACAACACCGTGGTTTTCAAAACCGTCTCAAGTGTTTCAGCATAAAATTTCCTCCCCTAGTTATGGGAAATGCTTTTGACACTTGTGCTTGTGACTTGGGTATAAATAGATTCAGACATGGGAACTGTACAATATAGAATATGGCTCGGAGGTTGTAGGGTCATCCGATGAGATGCGATGCAAATCTGACACGGATGCTATGCTACCCCATTCCAATAAAGAAGGTATTTTTCAGACACCAAACACTGTCAACAACATCTTGCTTGTCCTACACAAAACTATGCAAATTAAAAAGGTCCACAATAGCATTAAAAACAAAACACTTCTAGTTACGAAAGTGCAATGTTTTTCGTCCCGAATTTATTATTTTCAGAAGTCCAAAGTATGTGACAAGCAATGGAACTCTAAAAATGCAGACTTTTGGAGTATAAAAGTTAGTTTTAAATCGCATCTATTGTAGTGACTATTGTGTATATAGGTCAAAAGGAAATGCTTCTGTAAGACAAAATATTTCGTTGTCCAAAAAGTAGCAATGTAATATGAATTACTTCGATTCGTTGTATTATTCTGTATTACTCATCCGTAATTTATACATTTGTCCTACATTGAACATACTACTACCAACTATTTATAATTAAACCTACAAAAAAATTCAGAAAGTCGATCTCCTTCTTTAAAATGATATTTGAGTCATGAAAAGAATAAATCAAAACATTGTAGTGAATGTGTAGAGTGTAGGTATTTAACATGTGTGAACAGTGGGGAGTGTGTAGTGTAACTTAACAAAAGTTACACTTTCAAGAGTATTATTTACACTTTCAAGATTTGAGAATTCATGTATTACTGAAGTTATTTACGAGCTATCAAATAAGATTTGCATAGTTTTCAAAGAATACAGTATTTCAACAATTTCAAGTAGGTATGAATTATGTTGTTTTTAAGAATCGAATTTCAGATTCCCGTAGTTTATGTAAGTGCTTAAGTACTACTTACATGGTAAGTACCTACATACTCGTAGTCATAATACTTACAGAACATTCTATTGCGAGTTTCTCTCCTGAAGTATTACTAAATTGTAATATTCAATACAATAGTCACACAATGCCGTAGCATTCAGTGCATATCAAATGTCTTCATCGTATCCCTCTATGTAACTCTGGTATTTCCGCATGTTCTATTTTTCGAAATAAAGTAAAGTAGATTCAGCGTGCTGTGAAATGTATACGTAGGTAAAGGACATCAGTATTTGTGTTCAAAGAAATTCGCCGAAAAGAAAGCGGAGTTGAAGGGACGATAGAATTTGTAGTGCTCCTTTGCAGGCGTTTGCTCTATTTAAGATAAAGTTCAGTTGCTCCCTTGAGAGCTCATAAGAGGTTTCAACTTCAATTCTAGTGCATGTTAGTTTGTCTGGGTAAAAGCGAAATGAATGCTCCCAAGAGAGAATTTCAACAGAAAATGACACATAAAACGGCGAGGAAAGAGGTGTGAAATTCTCGTAAATATCTTACAAAGTGATTGGAAATCAATGAGATGAATGAATCGGCTCTTTCAACTCCGTTTTAATAACGTCGGCATTCTACTTAACATACGCATTCCTTTTTATGATTCCGGCATCTTATAATGACTTTTAGCATTCCATTTGCATCACATGAGTGTAATGAGACTCTCTCAAAACACCTCCATTGAATTTTATATCAAACAAAACAAATATCGTTTTTTTAATCAAAAATAAGGTGTACTGTTGCACCGTATGTAGTGTATCTAATTAATGTTTGCACTAAATTATTGTAATATTTATTAAGTATCCGCAGCTACTTTATAGACTGATCTGTTGATCTGTCCGTTGGTCTGTCTGTCTGAGAACTTTTACCAAAATATAGCTGTCTCTACTTGTTATATCCGTTGAATATGGTTTATTTTTTCATATGATTTAGTGCTCTTTTTATAATTTCTAGTGGTTCAATAAAAATCAATGAAAAATGAAAAACTTTCATTAAAGTGATTGCAAATGAAAACGCAAACTGTGGTTTATTCTGTACATAAGTAATATTAGTTAGGTACGTATACAATCCCTTGTGTTGTAATGTAATATTACAAGTAAGCAACCACCTATGTAATTCAATTGGATGCGGGACAGTTGTAATAAAGTAAGAGGAAAGTAGAGCCAAAGAAACTAAGAAAAAGAATTGAATACAGATAGATGGATGACCATAATATATTTGTCTGTGTCTTATCCGCAATATCTTTGATAAGAAAGGAAGAGGAAGCAAAACCACGAAATATGTAGTGCAATTTCATCTGCCATGCCATCCCGTAAGTACAAGAGTTTAGCACTAAATCATCAGGGAACTACAAGAAATACATAAGTCGAATGTCAAACATGAAATGGGAGCAGATGAATTCTACCGATACAGGAAACCTGTCTTTGTAGTATTTTCGTTTGCTTTTTAGATTTCCAATCTGATCTTTGTAAATGTAGAGTGAAGGAGGAGCACACATGTATAAAAATATCCTGTTTTCTAGCAAATACCACAAGGAAAGAAATTTATTTTCTTTACAAGAATATTATACATTGGTATCCTTGCAAGGCCATTGTTTTCACTCATTCAACAAAGTTTACTTTAAGTAGCAATAATATTACATTTATTTATACCACCGTAGCTTGCATAGCTTCCCCTGTACATAAGTAATACGACACTTTTCCATTTTGAGCAAGAAAGTTGACTGCGTGGGTCAAACTTTAAAAGTTTCCAGGGCCATTATTTACCACACTAGAAAAATCCATTTACTCCTTCCGAGACGCTGTAGACAGCAATAAAAGCATTTCCTTTTACTAACATTACACAAGTAGAGGCAAAGCAACTACTTACTCGAAGAAAAGTCAGTTTCCCCTATCTTTATACACGTCACTATCATGATTACGATATTACGGCTACAAATACCACTCCACATAGAAGCTAAATGAAACTAATGTGGTGTAATGCAATGTAACAAAGATATTTTCAGAATCTCTCCCATTCTCCTATTATTTTTCTTCGTGTTATCAATTTGTTTGTTTGTTTAAATGCAAGAAATCTTCTTAAAAAATTGCGTATATATACATAGAGAAGGAAAACAAATTTCTCCTTTCTACTTTGCCTATTTGTGTCCACACTACTAGTCTTTCTCACACACAGAGTGTTCCCCAGCCAAGATCTTTATTTATACAAAATCTGAAGATTCAGCTATTCCGATTCTAAGTAGTAGAAAAGTAACCCAAACAAACACCAATAGTATATGTCAGTATCTCTATACACACACTTATGAATTCGTATGGTAGAAGAACAATCCTCACATTTCTTTTCTACTTTCTCTGACTGGAATGGGAAGGGAAGAAAATGTTGGTCCATCGAGTTTATTTTGGTTGAGCGTGGTTTGGTTCAGACAAGGGATGAAGTAGTATTAAGTATCTCCCAGTAAGAGTTCATGTTAAACAATCGATAAAGTTAGTGTAGTTTTCAAAAACTCCATCCATGTCTATAACATAGCAGTGTACACTTTCTACTCCTATCTGCTTCCTTTCTTTGCTTTCCTTGGGTCTTTGGGGCTGCTACAAAGTTTACTTCACTTCACTTACTTACTTAGCAATAGAGAGAGGAGCAGGATTTATTACGGGACAACTTACTCTCTTTACCAGTATTACAAACGAAACGATGCAAGCAGTTTGAACAGACACTCTACTCAGCTCAAGTCAAGTCATAGGAAGACAAGGGAAAGTGTGCATCACTATATAAAACGCATTCTGTCCAATTCTTCCAACACATCGTTGTATACATAGTGCCCATAAGAACCCTAGTTGGTAGTAGTAATAGTAACAGCCGAAAATAATAAGTGAGTAAATGTATACTACGTTGCCCCATCAAGTTAACATGCTATAGTAAATATTTCAAGATAGAACGGTTAGTTCAGTGCTACACGTTCACGTATCTGAACTATGTAGGAGTGCTCAAACACGGCATCCTCCAAAAAACTCTGAACTCAACACTCTGCTGTCTCTACTTTCCCTCTTTCCGTGACTTTATTTAAGTCAACTTTTGCTTTATTATAATATCCGGCTAAAATGATGGATGCATGGAAATGTAACGCACAGGCACTCGAAAACGTGAAGCAGGATGGGTTTACTAGCCTAGAATGGGTCGCGCGTGGAAAAATGGCTTAAAGCAACTCACTGACTAAGGGCAAAAGTAAAATCACGGAGTCATCTATCTGTATATTATTGCTGTCTATGTAGTAGAACTCTCGATATTCCCATATCTTTAGCAGTTTACGGAGACTTGAGACTCCACTATACGAACATCTTACAATGTACCAATGTACTTGGCCATAAAAGTTGATTTGGCTACCTCTTGTCTCGTACTCCCTTTACTTAACGCAATTCTCATCGTCCAGAGGGATGCGTATACGTAACATACACGTAAAATCAACCGAGTGCGTTTCCTTGCCTTCAGTTTACGTGAGCATTTTATGGCAAAAGGCGGAGAAGAGTCTATTATCTCGAGTATGTCTATTTTTACGAATGTATTCACTTGGCTATATATACTGTCATAGCACATTCATATACAGAGCTTTATACATTCTTACACATGAAGAGCAGTTCTTCTGCTAGTACACAAGTAAATGGTTAGTACAACACTGACTGGTTGGTGCAGAATTTGAAACTGGGATCTCCATGCCCGCATCCCATTTTTAAATTTGATTGCTATTGCTTTCTTACAGCCTGTTGACAGGAGTGTTGACAGGGAAAACTACAAGCAGTTTATTTTATAATATGTCATTTTACAAGACTAATCCTACGCAAACAGCACCAGCCCTTGTTCCAACTCATGTTTCTCCTTCGTCACGTCACGTAACACCACATGCATAGTAATACCCATAGAGTAATGCAATTAAATGTGAACTTTCCCAGATCGAACTTTAGATACGTTTAAGAACAAGGATAATGTGTAATGTTTACCTTCATATGCATAAACTACTATACCTACATATGATACGTAAAACAATGGAGTCAGTATTTCTATGTCATTTTCTCTGCCAGACTGAAACTTGTAAGAGGGGGAATATACCTATAGAATAGAAAGTACATACATAGTGCATTATTACAACTACAATTCGTAAAAGGCATAACAAACAAGATAGCGGTATAAGCTGTAGATAAGAAGATAGAACAACGTAATAATGTTTTTATGGTGGGGCAAATGAAAATAATGTTTTCTGTATGTACTTCACAGATCTACACTTTGAATAAATGATATTAGATACCTACACACACTACTTTTAGTAGGCTGAATCTACACGGAAGTAAAAGAAAGAAAACAATAGTGTTTGCAATTTGGTTCTAGGTAGTTTAGTAATTGTATATTGCAGTCTTGGTTTTGGTTACGTGCACGGCCGTATCCAGAAATCGATTTCGGGATTAGGGCAAAATCCAAACATGAGGTACATAACTATCAATAATCGCGCGAAGCGCGAAAAATGACATCTTTAGGCTAAAATCAACGTAATATGCATCAAATTCGCTCGTAGTGCGAAAAAATTTGCAATTTTTACCCTTTAGGACAAAATAACCCTTTTTGGAATTTCAGTGGGGGAGGGGGTAATTGCCACCTTGCGCACCCCTTGAATACGGCTATGGTTACGTGTATATTATTTGCTTTAGCTACTTGTCCGGTAAGCCAAAGCATTGGATGTAAGCAAAGGAGAATTAGACGATGACACGAAGCAGGAAATAGTAAGATATGTAAGTGTGGCCCGGTTTAGTAAAAGGCTCCGTTTGGTCGCGTTGCCTCGTGTTCACAATTTGTCGTCAACTAACACTTGCCTTGTCACGTCAGTCTTGTTATTCGGTTTGAGATTTGTTCGTCGTCTGTAGTGGGATGGTGGATTTTTATGACACTGGAGTCATATATTCATGGACTATCATGTCGTCAGATCTATCGCTTCTTATTTGTCTGTCTGTCTGTCTTTTACTAACGGAGAAAGTTTGTTAGGACGAAATGAGATGAGAGAGAAGCGCGTGTTATTATATTATTGTAATCTTAGCAAGGTACATAGCTGATGGTCTCAGCTTTACTCAAGGCTCTTCATATTATCCTCATTTAAGACCCAGAAACTAATGTAACTCAAGCTTACTCCTAGATAATGAACCTTGATAAACTAACGAGCGAGTAAAAATCACAGTAAAGTAATATAATCCAATGAAATTAAACATTAAGGGAATGATGGAGAGCAACTCAACTCTCTTGGTGAAAGTACACGCAAACTAATTTTCTGCGTCATTCCCATTCCTTTATAATACATATACACCTCCTATTACCTATGTGCCTAATACGTAATAAAATATATATAGCTGCTATTATCCCACAACTATACATAGAACAATGGAATATATACATTATTTATACATAATGCATACATTTATTTTCCGCCAAGTGTTATACTCATGTTTATTAATCGGTCAGTTTACCATTATGAGATTTATGACACTGTCGCACAGTTTGGGATTGCGATTGGGGTGGAACTGTTGTATGAATAACAAACAAATATTCAACACATACCATTAGTCATCCATCAATGTCATTAAGTATTCCAATGTCTATAGAACTTTAGGAACCTATTGTACAATGAGTGTATGATCTCATGAAATACGTAATTAGATTATTAGTGTGTTCATCCCTAAGGAAGCATTTTAGATGCATTAATCCTTGTTAAACTGCTTATTTAATTGCACACACTTACTATGCATTACATTAATACGCAGAACCTACTATTCTATCTTGAAGAATTTAACCATAATATGTACAATAATAAATCCGTCGTTAATTCATTTGTTAGTACATTTGTATTTTTATTTTCACAGCTTGGATTCTGGGAGAATGGATTTGCAAAATCGTATCGTACTTACAAGGAGTAAGTGTATCGGCCAGCATCGATACGCTGATAGCGATTGCCATAGAACGTTACCTGGCAATTTGTCATCCCATGAAGTGTCAGATCTCCTCAAGAAGTTGCCGACTCTTGATTTTCATCATTTGGTCTTGGTCGCTGTCTGTTACCCTTCCGTGGGCCATTTTCTTCCAGCTCACGCCTCTCAACAGTCAGATTCCCCAGAGCGATTTAATGGTATAAAATAAACCTTGACGGGAAACATGGTTCAAATCCGGGTGTTAAAATCTCATACTCGTTATAATCAAATTGGATGGTTCACTTGTACTAAACGCTAAAAAAATAACTAAATTATTATCATATTATGAATTTTTAACCACACCTTTAATCAAGGATGACATTAATCATTACAAATACAAGTTTGTTTGCTCAGTTTTGCTGGAACAATAACATCATTGATTTAAGATTAAGGATGTCTACTTTGTCTACCCAAACATTTAGCCACATTAATTTTTTTACCATATTAAGGATTTTTAATTTTAAGCGTGCGAACAATTTAACCACCTAATTTTAACGATGGTGTACGCTGTATGGGAAATCGCTGCATGAAGTGTACGGGTATTACTTTCAACATGTCTAAGCGAATAATAATAATATTATTTTGTGTGCTTTACATTGCTTTCTGACTGCAACAAGCATCTTTTCCTCTCACCCTGTACTCTATAGGTACTTTAGGTACTATGCATGTGTATGTATCTGGTAAACAGCACAGAATACCATAATAGAAATTGCAACCAAAAACTACTATAATTGCATCATCTCTTATTGTAGATCACAATAATTAAACAACGTATAAAAGGCAGGTTACGTCTTAATGTGTATAACCCTGGTAGAAGCATTAATGTTTATAGTCCTCATTTAAAGACCAAAGTAGTCATTCAATGCGATAATGATGAATATAAAAAACTGCCTGTAATTCGTAAACATATTATGTAATGCTCACTGTTTACAGAGTTTACACATTATACACATTTGACTCTCTTTGACTGTACCACATAACATTGCCAGAGGTTATCCATGTCGTAGTTATATTGTTGTGGTTTTGTTTCTTGGACTAAGTCACATGTATTCTGTATTTTACCCTTGGTTGACAATGTGGGGCTCTGCTGTATTAATGACAATCCAGAACAACATAACAATTGACATGACTTTATCTGATGCTGTAAACGTATACATATACACTTTTATACATTGTGTGTGTATGTACACAGTGTTATTACTTAGCGAAACATTAGCGTTGAATTTCATGCCATGCTCATAGAGTAGGAAAACAAACATTGGGAAATGGAATTTTTGGTGGTAATGAAATACCCGTTTCTTTTACAAATACACTTGTGTGCTTAATTGCTCAATAATAGTAAACCTCATGAGAATATCGTAAAAATCCTACAGATATACTTCTGTTCTGACTTCATTTTAATTGATGAGTTAAGTCAATTTTAGATTTGCTTGTGTGTGGTTCATTATTACATTCTACTAGTGCATATTGTCGTTACACAAATTTTCCCTAATTTTCCTCCGTTTGCTGTAAAACTGGAAGAAGAAGTCTGTGTTTTATGTGTACTTTATAGCACCATTGTATGTGTAGTTTATGTACTATGTTTTTACTAAGCGTATAAATTCATGACCCATTTCCGGGCAGACAATACTAATCATATCAGTTCTGTTCTGTAGTACTGTGTTAAAGTCAACTGAGTGAACCATGTACTTACAAATGGCTGCACATGGGAATCAGTTTGAAGGGAGACGAAGGAAAGGAAAGGAAACCTAGTCAACTAATAGGAAATGTGCAGAAAGTTGTAATATTTCACTGCATGTGTGTATGTACGTATTACTCATGTTGACGGTTATTTCTGTATTTCAGTTGGTTTTCGCTACGACGATGCAATAGATAGAACGAGTAATTTGTTTTACTGACTCTTAGTAAGTAATCGCCAAAAGGATATGTGTTTGCTTCCCAGTTCTTGAAATCTATACAGCAACATAATATTAACTGTTCCGTATGAGACACTGGTATGTTGCACTGATAACAGTGATAGCAATAGTGATATGTACAAGTGCAGTGCAGTGTTTGAGTATTCACCCTCTGTAGTTCTCTATATTATGTTTTTGTGACTAGCGAGTAATAATTGCCATCGAGGTACAGAGACAGAGAGTGCAATAGAAACTTTATGACAAGTCTATGACAAGGCACCCATATCTTTTCCTTTAGTTACCCAACTGTCTTTTCGTATTGACTATTCTCAAAGCTAACTAATGTCGTTATCGCAAACTGCATCCTTGTCAAACGGAATAATTTACTTTGGTCCAGTTTATACATTGCAACTAACTGCGTACTATTATTATTAGTATTTGTACTTTATGTACTTTGTATATACAGATATTTTATGTACTAGTAACTTGTAAGAGTAATGCAATAGTCGGGTCGGGTGTGGGCTATATCTGTTTTGTGGGTTGAGGATAGAATTGTACTCTTCATGGTATTATAATTATAGAAACTTGGTGACTTGACTCTGAATCGGTTTACAACACTATGTTGAGATAGGTATATCATCATCATACTAGAGTTTGCATGTTGTTAGGTGGTGCCAAATCTGTTGTGTCTTTAACTTTAAGCGTATAATAGTAAGTAGTGAAGTGTGCAAGAGCGAAATGCTTTCTCTCCAGTGTATAAATATTATTACATATAATACAAATTCTTGCAATCTGCACTGACTAATAATACATATTATTATTATTAGCCTTTCCTATCTGGTTGTTGCTGGAATGAAATGAAATTACGGTTGGAAATGAATGCAAGTATATAGAAGTCGCGACAGGATAGGACACTAATTCACTTTATGCTAACCAAATTCAGCATGATGGCTTTTTAATGAAGGAATATTGCATTTTAACTGCGGCTGCTTTTGATGCGACGGCTGTTAGCTTGGCTACTTATTGCATATCTTCTGGCTCAAAGCAAGAAGGGGGATGTACGCATAATATGCAGATGCTCTAATCTGAAATTTAGTTTATAGCAACTAATAGTAAGAATGAGAAGGTATATTGATTATTCCATTCAAAATTCTACTACCAGACTTGGGCAACTCTAAAATGTTTGTAGTAGTTATGATTTCAGTATTACGCTCCAGATGATTCGTTTCATTTTATTTCAATAACGTAAATTAAAAGAGGAAACATAAAACATTCTATTGTGAAATGTAAATTTATTGTTTCTAAACTAACCACACGTACATACATAATATGTATATATGTATGTGTATAATATGTAGATATAAAAAAGAATGTGCCATACTTTAGCCATAGCTTTACAAGAGTACTCTAGAACATTTGTTTTGCGAAAATATAAGGCAGCAATAAATCAGGATAATAATATCTTGATGATAAATGACTATGCAAAGCTAAGCGCAACAAACAGCAGTTGCTCATCTTATAAAAGATAGGCACATACAATTATTTATACTCAAATACCGGTAAAGCCGGCACTGCATTTCCTTGAAGCATTTTTTATGAACATTTCTTTTTTGTTTAGCATGTGCATGTCATGTCAAGTTTCCAAAATTATTATATGTTGCATTATTTAAATACACAAAAAACATAAATTTTCGTAACTTTGCAAAGTTCCCAGTAGTAGTTTTTATACCATGCTTACAGTAAACTAATTTGACTATGTCTTATGTATATCATACTGCTTAATGTGTTTTCTTTTCTTACAGGTTTGCACCGAAAAATGGCCGAATGCAAAACTTGGAAATGTGTACTTTATTGTAGCCCATTTAGTCCTCTGCTACTTGCTTCCCCTGATTTTGATAACAATATGCTACGCGTTAATCCTTCGTAAGGTATCCATGAGGAAAATTCCTCAAGAGACTAAGAATTTGTCGACCGAGCTCCTCGTGCAAAGGTTTGATACATGTTTTCATGATATTCCAAGTTGTATGCAGTTAATAATATACCTGAAGTAATAAATGCACCTAGGTACATGATTACATAATTTTAATATATTTGCACAAAGCAAAATGATTGTGTCTATCAAAGATATCAAAGAAAAATTGGAATGTAAAAATATTATTCATGATTTCGATTATTCTTGCTGGAAATCAATAATAATTACAGATAGCTTTAAATTTCCATTCACTAGTAAGTGTGACACTAATGTTTATATCATAAAATTATACTGTCTGATACGTACTCAGCTTTTAAAGCAACAATTATTGGTATAGTACCTACTTTTGTAGTTATAACGCATTATATTATTATTGTACATGCATCTTGTAGTTGTATCTGCGTGTAGTAATAGCAGAATCATTATTTTAATACACAAGTTTCATAGAATAGTTTTTTATATTACCTTTACCCACGTAGTAATTTGTACAATACTTGTGTAATCCTAATACTGTAATGTAATATGAATACTGCTTGAATGTTCCTGTGTATTGCAGATCTAAGATGAAGGTGATCAAGATGCTGCTTTTGGTGGTTATTCTGTTTGCATTGTCTTGGCTTCCGTTGTATGCCATTTTCACGAGAGTTAAGTTTGGACCTGTGCCAACGGAATGGGAAGATCAATTAATCAGAACAATCGCTCCAATGGCTCAGTGGCTCGGCAGCTCCAATAGCTGTATCAATGTAATAAAATAATTTCCTCATTTATTACAAACCGTAGCTTATGGTTCTATTGATGCCCCTATGTGCATCATACACTTATCATTACCCATAGCATCAAATATTGTTCTGTGTGAAAAATGATATACCACTTCTGTGCTTTTGTTTCAGCCAATACTGTATGCATTCTTCAACAAGAAATATCGATCTGGATTCAAAGTAAGTTTTCATAAGTTATGATATTGCCTTATACCTTTTCGATTTTACTACCTTTCCTTTATACACAGTACGATTTAATTGAAATGTTAGCTTTAGAGGATGAATAGATGATAAATTGTTATTGTCATGAATGTGTATGCCTTTACAAGTATTTAATTGAACTCTTGGTTCCATAAATAGTTTAATCAATCATCAATAGGAAATATTATGGTCATGAATTTTGTTGCAATTGTATGTTCTCATTTCTATACAGGCGGTGTTAACCAGTCGTTCCTGTTGCACAACTCTTAGAGTAGAGGTATCCAAAACTGATTCCACTTCCAGAAGTTCAAATAGAATCAATCTTTCCACGCAGGTAAAAGTAATAACAAAACAGTTTTAATAACATGAATTTATAGATCAATATAAGCTGAGTAAATTGTTTATTGACCATGGTTAAAATGTATTGTTACATTTCAGATTAAGAATGGTAACGCAGCACTTTTGGGCACCAGTGCACAGTCAAACACGACCCCAATACGATAGTACAACCACTTACTACTCAATAAAGTTTAAGTAAATTATTGAATACAGCTATACCTTACCTATGATATTGTTATAATAATATAATATAAAGATACATTACCAACTGCCCATTTACCGTGAACCTATACCTGCTATTATACATACTACTTATTATTACTTACATTCAAGAAACTCTTGGTGTCATTTGTGTAATTTTAGATGAAATAGCTACAAATAAATTAATTTGTAACTGTGTACCTTCAATAGTTATATGAAGGTCTGTGTCAAAAAAGGGTTTATTTCAGAAATTCAAAATCCGGCTTAAAAAATCCATAGTAACTATGTCATTTTAAGAACCATTTGTGATTCATCCCTAGACAAAGGCATCCGACAGTTTTATTTTTTAACAATTTTCGTGACAATTATGAAAATAATTTAAAAAAGGCCGATGTGTACTGTAAGCCGAAAGTATTTAAACAACCAAAGCGAAATGCTAAAAAGAAAGATAAATCTG
>JAQFYB010002862.1:0-22123 GCA_034694085.1 Pogonognathellus longicornis | reverse complement strand
TAGTAGGTTTCTACATTCATGTAATATTTCACTCACTTATTTTTAAACAAAAATGCGAATTCGGAGGATCTACACAAATTCATATAATAGAAAATGATACTTTCGTCACAATATTTTAACTTGAACCTAACTTATTCCATTCCATCAACAATGGCGTTTATTAAATAGTAAAATGTAATTCAAGGCATTTACCCTACTTTATGCTGTCACAGTTATGTTTTTATAACTTTAGTGTACATACATAAAAAAGATGTATTATACAATGTATAACAGTTATCTGAAATTTTTTACAGAGAACAAACTGTATATAGTATTTTCTCAAAAATGCTATAATTTCTGCTTATAAAGGCATCGTCAAAATCAGAGTGGTGACATAGAGTAAAAATTGTGTTTAGTGCTTAATGCCATGTTGATAAATGACTATCACACAAAGTGCACTGCTCTTTTTTAAATTGGGAGTACGTAGTTAATTTAATTAGGTATTGATCATTAGGTAAACTTGAAAATAGGGCTAGCTAGTTAAATCAGTTAGAAGAATAACTTAATGAATAATTATGTTAATTTGTAGAAAAGGTGGTTTCCTGAATTTCCTGGTGTAGCAAATAACAGTAAATTGAAAACACTATTTAAATTGAAGTCTTTATTTATAATAATACAATAATGATCTCTAGTGTAATTACTAAGTACAACCTTTCCAGTTTCACAAAATCTTACACAATATGTACTCAAAAGAACAAAAAAGTTAAACTTATTATTAGAAACTAACATGAGTACCTAAGTAGCATAAAGATGACAATCATGAATACTTCCTGCTAAAACCCTGAACAATTAACTTAAGAGATAGTTTACCTTCTACCGGTGAAAAAACAAGCTTGCTCGCTAAATAAATAGTAATTTTTGTAAATTGAAAAGTTCCAAAGCACAAACGGAAATTAAACAAAAAAAAACAATTTTCTTAGAAGGTATGTTCATTCAAGGTTCTTCCCTTGTATACCTACATCCATTCATTCTAACATTTAATAATCTTTCTGTTCTGTTGAGTGTACAATGAAAAATGAGCGAATTTATATCACAACCTAAGCTAATAAGATTTTCTCTCCTTTTACCTAGGCTGCTGTTCTTTGAAAGGAGCTTTCGCACAAGTTATACTTTTATACACAGTCTTTTGATAAAGAAAAACATTAAGTATGGAAAGTGGTAGGAGGCTGTCCTTGTTGTCTGTCTATCTACATTCTATTGTTTGCCGGTTAAGTTTCCAAGGAACTAACTGTGTGAGCCAAGACAAGACACACGAGCGAGTAGGATAGGATGCTCACTCATCATCACGTAGCTAAAACTCAGACTAGTTTCTTCTTTCTTACACTACACTTACACACCCATATACATTATACATACATACATACATACATACACACAAGTTCTTCTTCTTTCAATTCATTTCAAATGAGCATCTTCTAGCAGGTCTAAGTCTCACATATTATAAGCTAAAGGCTTTACTTTTCCCTGGATTGCTTGGCTTGAGTCTTGAGTTGAGTTGGATGCGCCTTGCCGGGTATTTTGCTACAACCACCATACCACCACCACTACAATACTACTATTACTACTACGTATGTATGTACTACTACAACCACCACACTACTATTATGTGTATCTCTTCATAAGTTTATCTGTAGTTGTAAGTTCAGAGTTGAAATCGGGTTTCCATTGTACAATTTTGTTGAGTTGGTGTTGGTAGGGCTAGTAGTAGCACCTTCTTCAAGATTGCTGATACGTACTGCTAGACTGCTCATGCTGAAGAAGTAGAAGAATACAATACAAAATACAATACTACAATGCATACAATACAAACTCGCATAGAGAACTAGGACTAAATAGATACAGAAGGACTGAGTGCTACACACAGGCAAAGTAGTAAGACAGGAGAAGGAGGAGGAGGAGATATTATTAAAAGAGAACGCTCTTCTTCTGGCTGCCTGTTTTCTGTTCTGTTCATCTTAGGCAAAGTCGTAGTTTTAGTAGTGTTTCGCATATGTGCCGATATAAAAGCCCGAGTAATCCCATTATCATTCTAATAATACAAGTTGTCGGAGGAAGGAAAAAACCGAGTGTAAATTATTGCCTTTTGCCTCAGCTTGAGCTTTCCTTCGTGTCTTTTCTCTTCTCAGCTCAACTCTCGCTCCTGTTCATCTCTCCTTCTGTTTTACCACTATAAACTCCTACACTCTTTTCGTTTCTTCTACGTCTTTACACTACACTGCTACACAATTTCATATATAGAAGTGTGTAATATACTTACACCTATACACACTCTATTCATATCCTTTAGTAGAAACACTTTAGAAACATACATAGGTAAAGAGATACAAATATACTAACACACACGTACTAAGAATGAATTCAAATACTATATAAACTACCAGCTCTGTGTATAAACATAGAAATGTATGTGTGGCACAAGTACTTTTACACATATAATACTTGCGTATAGAAGAGTGTAATATTTACAAGTCTTAGATAGGAACAAGTAATAGAAAACTCAGTCATCCACCACCACCACTACCACTCTACGGTTATATACTGTTGCTTATACTACTCCCCTAGTATTTCCCTTCGATTCTAATTATTTCTTGGTTTCCTCTTGTCTCTCTCTCTCCTCTTTCGTGAGTTCTCGGCTGTCTTCTTCTTTTTGTTCATTGTAAACTCTTCTATTACGTAACAGTGTGGTATCAAAGTAGTATTATGCTTTGTGAATAGACAACACAAGATTACTCTCCAAGGACCAGGAATCATTCTCAAATCCCGTTAACTATTGATGTAATTTTATATCAAATCTAATTGTACCATTCATTCCTATGTTTGAGGTTACTACGCCGATGCTGTATCCACAAATGCTACACAGCACACACCTTCAAACTGAAATGTTATTTGTCAACACGGAACAATAATTTCAAATAATTTCCTTTGCACTTTGGATAAAATATGATACCTGTAAATCTAACACTTTTTATATACTTTACAAATATTTAGTAAATAATAATTATTAGGTTTTTCATGAAAATTGTAGTGTTTTGTACATGTGTATTGTGTAGTATGCAGATACAATACATGGAAATTTATTGTGGGGGAAAATTTGTATAAAAGCTATTGAATAGTAAATATACCTATACTCTTTATACTCATAAGAAAGTAGCAATAGTTGAGTTATAAATTTGTGTGAAATTATAATAGAAAGGGGGGAAGGGATCAATGGGTAGAATGTTAAAATAATTAGTATACATCAGTTTATATAGATTAATAGGATGTGAAAAGTTGATTAATGACTTTGGTAGTATAAGAAAGCAATTATTCTTACGTCATGTCATTCTGACCGAATTTAAATCAATTTTGACATGGAAATAGTTGGATGAAGAAAGAGCATAAATATTTCTTAAACGAGGAATTCAATCCAGCAGACGTTCTCACACCATTCATTCGGGGAGCATAGGCGGACCATTGAACTGCGTCTTAGTTATAAGGTGAAATATGCCGGGGTCAAGGGGCGTTAAAAACAATAAGTTACATTACCTTACCTAACCAAACGATCTTTTTCATCTTTGGAACATTATTGTACAGATATCCTCGGCTTGAGTCACACCTACTTAATATCGAGTGAGATACTACAGCCACAGCTTTTACATAATAATATTACATTTATCACTTATACATTACTCCGGGTTATCACAGCATTGTTTTAATGTGTTATCTACACATTTTCTCTATAAAATATTGCTCCTTTGGCTTGGTATGCGCTTGCACTATACACTACAATATAAGATTTGACACTAACACACGTTTTTATATTTTACATTTTATACCAGTCAAGCCAGCAAGTAAAGTACCTACATAGTGTAATATGCACACAATATAATAATGTAGCGGTGATAGGGCACGGTTGAAGAGTGAAGGCATTTTTCCGGTGCATTTTTGTAAACTACACATGATGCATGAGGTGGTGCTTATATATAACTAATATATTTCTATCGTGCCAAACAAGAATTCCATACCGTTTCATTCGAGACTACTTACAATCTTCTCAAGAGTGTGCTTTATGCTTTACTTTACACACACTAGGAATCTTAATTCCTTTCCCGTGTAACATGTGAGGCAAGAATGAAATGATAACCTCTAAGACCCTTATGAACTATGTGCGTATATTTTACATCTTCTGACTTGGCCACAATTTACAATTGGATTACTGAATGAAAAACACTGTTGGGTTGTCTCATCTCTTTCAAGCTCTAGGCATCTTACAATGTAATACTAATAGTTTTATAAGGAATGGTATGAAACAATCATATACAGTATTTACATGTACATACCTACTACTAGAATGCACATCTTAGCAGTAGGTACTGAATACATGAAATATCTGTAATTTTAGACACACCTACTTACACTACCTACTACCTACACTATTTCTATGCTTTTTACTACTGCTACTTACCGTTGTGTTGTTACATCCTTTTATTATGTATTATATATTCAGAACTATGAATGAATGAATGGATGAATGAGGGAATGAATCAAATTAGATTCCTCAGGCAGCCACGCCAGGAGCATCGTGTAACACGTCCAAAAACTAATACATAGTAACGTACGTTCTCGTGTATAGTAAAAATCTTTCTACTATCTGTAACAGCGAGTAGGTAGTTGTAAAAGATTTCAAGGGGAAAGAGCTCGGGAGAACTCATGTGGTGTTTTCTGTTGTTGTATAATAGTAGTCTGGCTATTTCAACCTGACTGTGTTTTCTTATCAGATCTTTAGTATGAAGACAGAATCAAAAGTGCCATATATTTTCCTGGCTCTAATTAACATTCCCTTTGTTCTACTTCCCCATAAATAATATGTACAGGAATTCAAAAACCAAAAGGTTAAATTATGCATTGCTGATTGTAATTGCTCCCTGTATTTCACGCTAAAATCCGAAATGCAAATACTCTCATCGTCCATTACCTTCGCAAGTGATGCAAATGAATTGCATTTTTCCAACTGCAAATCCAAATTATTTTAATTGTTACCAACAGTTATCTTAAAGCAGTTAATTCAACCAGAAATAACTATTTGTAGTGTTACTCACTACAACCAATACCTAATATTATTATAGCTTTGTATAAAAATTAATTCTCGACTATTACAGCAGGTCAAATTTGTGAACCAACAGGTTACATAATATCTCACTTATTTTAAGTACCTACAGGTACTTACTATTTACTTGACTTATAACTACTCGTATTGTTACTCCATACAACTACCCATAATATTATTACAGCTTTGTATAAAATGATTGTAAATTATTAAATCAGGTGAGCCTGGGAAACATTTCTGTTACAATTTTATGTTACGTAATAATTGTATTGTATCTCAGTTAATTTGAGAACCTACCTACTAGACTTATTTACTTACATTGTGGTTATTAACGTAATGACATTGGATTTGATGGAATATTTGAATGTACATAATATAGGTACACACAGACAGTGTGGTAATAAATAAATGTGTACAAACTATTACCGAAATGTTCAAAGCAAGGGTAATAGATCATGAAGAGAAAGTGTGGTATATGATGTGTGAGTATGTGAAGATAAGACACACGGCATTTGAAGAGGTATGAAAAGAAAATATTAGAATAATATGCGTATGCACGACTGACTTTAGTTTAAAGGATGGAGATAGACGAGGCGCTTGAGGATGTATTTGTATACTAGTTGTATGCGTGTGTACTATAATATGTATGTGTGTATTCACCTTGTCTGATATGAGTATTATGTTACACTACATGCGTTACATGACGATGTGTTAGCAGACGGAAGAAAAATATGCAATAAATCTTTAAAATTGCAACGAGAAGACAAAGTGGATTTAGTGTCAAGAGGAACAGCCTCTTGTGCACGTTTTTTGTAGCAATTATTTTTATCTTCTTTTTCGCTTCTCTATCTTTCTCTCACTCTCAACTTGAACTTTTTCGTCTGTCGAATCACAGAGATTCCAAATAGTCGACAAAACAGATAGCCGTTGGAAAAAAGGAGAAGAGAGTGAGAGCAAAGGTGCTTAAATCACTCGATAGTTAGCTGAACTATGAGTTGAAAGATGTATTGGAACTAAATAGCATTCCTGTATTATCTCAACGTAACGTAACTCATAGAACCCTAAATCCCAATGAATAAAGTAAAAATACGCCATGCATTCTGACTGAGTGACTGCAACTACTACTACATGTTACCAACATGTCTAATGTCTATATACTACAACACAAAACTTAGTCTTACAACATAACATACTTACACACAAGATACCTACACAATAATTTTCGTTACTCGCTCGTCTCCAGCGTTTCTGCGGTTACTTTTTGATCCAATCTTGTTTTTCGCTAATATATTACTACTCTATAACTCCACATTCACTCAACACATATCTCCCTTATGTATTTCTACAGAACACAGATATATATAGGTACACAGACTTAACTTACACACAGTACTTATTGTTAGTGTCTTACATTGCTTTGGCTTCATCATGCTTTCCTATATAGTACATACAAGAAAACTTATACAACTTTCGTCGCTCTATCTGTATTTTACTGTATTAAAGACAATTCTGCTATACAGTTAGCTACATACATTTACTACTTTCATGCGAATGTGTATGTCGTATGTGGAGTTACGTTTCGTGTCTTCCTCTTCTTCTTTTGTGAGTGTATTCCATCAGATGTGTGCCATCTTTTACACACAAGTTGATGACACAGCACACGAGTCAATACTATTACTCTGTTTCCGACTTAGTTACTTACTTACTTACAACATGAGAATAAAAACTCGAGAGATGCTATGTACGTTAAGGAAAATGTATAGGTCTTTTGTAGATGGCTATATATTTATGTTCCGTTACTTTAGGTAGTTATGTACAGCAATGCTCTAGGTAGTATAATATGTTACTAGGTACTACGACATGGAATTAAATCAGTCTGCAGTCGCCAAGCGATTGACATGAAGAAATAAAGGACAAAGATGTACGTACTATGTACGTGGTAAGACATCTTCTCCTTATTCCTTTCTTTGGTGGTGCATGGCATGGAGTTCATCGCAAAAACATATATAATAGTAATATATAATAGAAAGGTAAGTCTGTAATGTTGCTAAGTCACTCTTGACTTGACTCGAGATGGTTCTTCTACTTTTTCGTCTTCTTTTTCTCTTCACTTGTTCATCTTTCCTTCTTCTTCTTCTTCTTTCCCCGCAACGTCAACCAACCCAAATCGAGTGAAGCGAATGCAAGTTTCTCTGTTCTTGTGTGTGGATGTGTGTGTGTTTGTGCTGGTAGTAGTACACTTTATCTTTGAGTTGTAAATAACACCTAACAGTACTTACACATGTGTCTATATAGAAAAGTACACTAGTGAGAGGGATGTGTATATGAATATATTACTAGTGTAGAAGTATGTAGTGGTGTAAGTGTATCAAGGCTGATGTTGTAGCTGTAACACACGAAGTGAGTCAGAAGACTAAGGAAGACAGCATGTCCAAATCAAAGCTATGCTCAATTTCCCCAGGGATGATAGTTAGTTAGGCTAGATTACATTACATTGCATTATATACTTAGAGTTACAGACTAACATTAGATTACAGAATTATTGCCAAAGTTGAAAGGCCTCTTTTTCCCACTCCCCTGCTTCGTTTCCTTCGGTTTGCTTTGGCTGTGGTTTCCTATGGCAGCCGTAGCGTATGGTTTGACTCAATGACAGGATGAATTAGCGACTCGGTATTTATTTCGGTCGGAAGGTGATGTAGATGTGATATCTTTGCCTAGTATGCCGTTCTTTTCTTACTACTTCTATTCTATACTAACTGTATTATACATGTATTACTAATATGCATGCTAGTATACGTATTACATCAATATACACTATTATACATAGCTGGTAGTTGTTGTAGCCTATCTTTTTTACACATTGCACATAATGTACCTATATACTCATTCAGTATAATGGGAGAGAAGGATAGAACTGAAAACTAATGCAGGTTACACTATATACTCCGAAGAGAAACACATGGTAAGTTTAGTTTCGTTCAGAGTCTTGTCTTAAGAGCCCCCATGTATAAATGCAAAAGTATGGGTTTTGTTACTTGCAGATATATATATCATATTGAATTTGGGTCTGGTGTATATCTACTACCTATGTAATAATATGTATAATGTCTGTTTATACGCGGTGCATGGATGGTGAATGGTTCGGTACGAATATTAGTAAAGTAAGTGTGAGTAGAAGAAACTACTGAGACTGAGAGAGAGAGTGATAGATACTAGTGTAGTACCAGTGTGTAATATGATGGTATAATATAATGATACGCGTTATTCCTTTTCGTTGCTTTGATATCATGCTATCGTATCTCTTACATTATTCGTTGGGTTATTAGGCTTGGCTTAGTAACCATCTATCTCACAGTCCGCATCTAAATTCGGGTTTGGAGTCATTAATCATGTCATGTGTACATCCTTGATATTTAACGCATAGATAATTTCCCTCATCGGCTCTGCACCAGAGAACCCTCACTCAACTCCACTGAACTCGAGAGAGAAGAAGGCGAGAAGGCAAAGACGGAAAAAATCCCAAGAAAAAACATTTAAGATTGTGCGATTTCAATAAAGTACCGTGATATATGGCTTTGCTTCCATTTTTTGCAATATCATCATAATCACTGACTTGGTCTGCCTGCGCCTTCTTACTAAAGCTGCAATGCAATGCTCTGTGCTCCTGCTGCCTTTGACTTGCTTTCTGTCTGCAGACCTCCCACTTATACATTACAGGCATTACACCCACAGCACACTACACACACAAACTCACAGAAAGAGTAAAGGAAAGTGAAAAGAACTAGGAGTATTATATAGGTACCTTGTGTAGCATGAAACTCACTATTATTATTATTTCATGAGAAATATATGCCACACTGCGACTACTACTACTACACTGTGCTAAAGCACCTAATAATAATATTGCTATCGCAATCTAGAGAGAGAGTGAGCCATATCAGCCAACAAGCTTTGACTCACACATAAATAGTAATAATAATATTACTATCAATGTAGAAAAGTAATTCGCAACATACTTTATACTAAATTATCTCTATTCTCCACTACACTACCAGTACTTAACCCAAAATACATAAGAACACCATCTAGCTATATCGATACATTATACATGTATGCTTCTACAATAGATCTAACAGTGTATCCCAATATGTACATACTATGTACCTCGTTTTTGTGATACATAGTGTATAGAGCTAAGAGTGTGTCCTATTATGTATAAACCTCTTTTTGTGATAATATTATTATTATAGTAATCATAGCAGATGAGTACAATATGAGTTTCACAAGAAGTTTTAAGTAGATACACGATTAGATATAGCATATTTTGGTAGTATTTGCAATAAGAGTAGCTATAAAGTAAACCTATGGAAAACATAGTATAATAGAAAGTATACAGATAATGTTAAATATAGGCATGTGTTAACCAAAGTAAGTAATGTAAGTAAAAGGACGAGAGTATGATATTCAATATTACTATGTAGATTCAGTTTGAGCAAATCAAGTGATCGCAACTTTCAGCAGCACGAGAGAGAGAGAGAGAGAGTTGAGAAAAAGAGAATGAATGTTCTGAATGCTTATATTATTACATTAAGGCCCTTTTATGTATTATGTGTAGAAATATGTGCATTTTTGGTGTAGTGAATGTGCTACGAGGATGCGATGCCGTGCCTTAAATAGAATATTACTTGACGCGAATGTGAGATGTTGATGTACAAGTTAGTAAAGAGATAAGCAGATTTGGGTGGAACGCTTGCGAGGTGATTTTTCATTTCATTATAATTTGAATCGCTTAGCGAATGAGAATGGGACAGCACTGTGGGCTCGGCCTTGATTTTGATATTGATTCATGTTCCCTATCTCATGTTATTAATTTCCAAGACATAATATTTCATTCCTCAGTAATATGATAGATAAAACACTCAATAATGCTAAATATTTGATGTGCATCTTCCAAGGTAGAAATGTCAAGCATGTTTGATCCTTCTTCTTCTTCAGCTTTGATACGTTCTTCCTAAATGCCATTCCATTGTATGTGTTGCCACTATTACAGCTTGCAGACATTAATTTCAATACAAATACAATAATGTAATGATTCGAGAATTGTCTTGTGATAGTAATATGCTTCACACACTTTACTACAGTATTTGCACTGCCCTTCGGTATTCCTTGTGGAAATTGGGATTGGGAATGATTCAAAAAATCATACATAATAAATGCATTCCTGTTATTTTTAATGTATTTCACAGTCAGCTAGTGTAATATACTATTAGTACTAGTTGTCAAATGTAATTTGTAGTTCATTTCATGGCAGAAAACAAATAAAAATCTAAGACATTTCTAATTTAAGAAGGATTTCAACACAGAAACTTAGGATACTCTGCCAGAAGTGAGAGTGCCACAAGTAGATGGCGAAACAGGGGAAATAAACAGAATTCGGGCGAATTCTTGAGCTCAGCAGGTAGCTTATTGCTATTTAATTGGTATTAAACGAACAGGCAAAAATAGAGAGATTTTAAGCTAGAAGATGGTAGTAAGCCACATGGGAGCTCTCCTTTATGGACATCTCTCTGACTGCGATTATTTCACTAGAAAACCATAAGTCAGTTTGTATGTCCGTACTTCTATGTATGTCTAATGTACATATATTATGTTAAATTATCAATGGTTCCATTCCAAGTATAGTCGGCTCCGTATAGAACAGCTGGATCAAGTTTCATTCTGATGATGTGACATGTGAACATTGGTGATATTCAAGGAGAGTACCAGTGGAGAAGTCATCAATTCTAATCTGAATCATCATGAGGTGGTTTCGTCTTTAAAGGAAATATTATCCCAGCTCTTCGACTCCTCGTCGTCAGACTGAAATTCTATACTTCACGAGACTTCTCTATATAGCAGCTGTATTATGATTATTACGTGTGCTAACTATGAGCAAGTTATTGTGCTTCTCTTTCACATCATCATTTGTAAGATAGAAGGCATATTGATTTTGACATCAAATTGACAGATGCAAAAACGTAAATAATCTTTAGAAAATACCACTAACAATTTTACATACCTAATATACATACAATAATATAAGCCCAAATTAATCACATTCTAGCAATTGTATTACACCGTATTTGATCTAGGTACTTACTTTTACAATCTCTACCAAAATTTCAGATAATTTGAAGTGTTATTTTCTGTTTTAATAGTTTTCAGTCTTTAAATTTGCTTCGGACATGTATTAGTTGGAAGAACATCGAATCTAAACCATAATTTACTTTAACTGATAAATGTTTTATAATCAGGTTTTATTCACAGGCCAGTTACACATACAAACATATTTAATGATCCTAATAATTATTATTCAACCCTCACATAATGCTCTTGATGTTCCTGTTTATGATATTCAGTCTTTTACTGAAGGAATTAGTGTAGAGTACTTCAAGTACATGGAAATAAATGTTTTATTGATTCTAGTATTGAAACCCAATTCCAGTATTAGATCCAGTATAATTACAACATGTCAGACAGATTGCATTATAGCTACCCACGTATATTAGATTACATTGAAAATATTCTCATGTCTAGTCACAAAAGCCGCAAAATAATCCAATTAAATTTCACAAGACCTACTATTATTCTCTTCATATTATTAACTAATGTTGCTAATACAACATAATACACATGTATTTTCCCTTAAGCCATTGGTATTTACATAAATTTGTGTCTATGAACGCCTTTGTACTTAGTAACTACAGGTAGTTTTGATTTCTGGGGAAGATATTCGTAGTATTTGTTTGTGGAGACCTTCAGTCTAACCTTCTTTGACATTTTCTTTAGGAATCAATACGAATCCACATGAAGCCGCACCAAGAGTGAACAGATTGACTTATTACTGTACGCATGCACATACTATTACATATCAGTTTGACTAAAGCTAAACTTAATCCCATCGCTATTCCCATAATGGTTTACTTTGTAGATGAATTCAAAGCCAAAAGCAATACAAAACTACAAACATTAATAACACTGTATATAATATATTGGAGAGCACAAGACAAAATATCACATAATATATTTTCCAGAAAGACTAACTGTACAGGCTACCTAAGTGTAGTGACTGCACTCCGTCAGTTTCTCCTGTTTTACTATGTGCTTGGCTACGTTAGACTTGACTTCAGATGGTAATACATATTTTATGTACTCTGCCTACTGCCTGGTCGTCTTATCGGTTCTTCTTCCTATATAAATACTCCATACTAAACCTACGAGTCAACTTACGTTACGTATGTTCAACTACTTGCTATGTATATCTATAGGAACATATTATTCTGCCAGGAAAATACGTTATTCTCTTCGTCCTCCGTATAATATTAGTCTTGTGCACATATAACACTTAGGTATGGTATGTGTGTACCTATAAGAATAATATTATTATTATCTGTTCGTCTCTCCTATTCACCACATCACACACAAACTCGATGACTTGGGAAGGCAAAGGAACATAAACTAATGTAACGTATGTTATGAATGTACAGGGCTCTAGTGGCTTTAGCTTTGACATATTTTTTTCTCCACAGGACCGTGTTGGTTGTTTGGCCACAGAGTTTGACATGTGACATATTGTTCCGAGAAAGAAAACCGAAGCTGCTCACTCACTCTCTCTCTCACACACAGTCACCCGCTTCGTCTTCCCATTCTTTCTTCAGAATAATGTCATACGTATAATAATACTACTATACTATGTAGGTAGTAGGTAGTAGAATATATTCTCAGGCTTTTACTACAATGTACATAACATATATTCAATACCCGGGTCGACTTGACTCTTACACTTACATAAAACCACGTCTCTCGTCAAATTATCTAAGTATATACAGTTCTAGTAGGGTTCACAACACCAACCACGTAGGAATATATGGTTTCATATACCTACTATGTACGTATGGAGACGAAACCACATCAGGCTTGCGAATTCTCAAGTTATTACAATAGAATTTGGTATATTGTCAGCAGTATGTATTCTACAGAGCTCGTGGAGACAGATTGGTTAAATGTACACAATACTGAGAGAGAGAGAGTTGGGAAGCAGTCGGTATTCTATGTAACACCATTATGTGAACGGACTTTCTCTCTGCAGGTATACACGATGCACATGAAGTTCCAAATTAGATCCCAAGTCAATACGACCAAGCAGGTAGTTAATAATAATATTATGTCTCTATCTAATACGTAACTTACGGTCCAAATAATAATAAACGATAAGAAGACCGTGTGACACGTTGAAAGATATAAATTGCACCAGGTGTACCAGCACTTAGAGTAGGTATAAAGACGTCGTAGGTATCTATATGCTGCATTGTGTCTAGAAATATTATTACTCACAACAACAGTCGTTGCCGTGTCGCTTGATTGAACGTGGAAAAAATCAAGATTGCTTTTACTGTTCTCGGAAAACAAAATACGTCAGGTTGTGTGTACGCCAAATGTGACTCAACCTCCTTTAACAACGACCTTTGACGGGTAATGAATGGAGAAAACACTAATTGGATAATGCGGTGGTTATGGTCAATGCAATTACAGCATATTCTAATAATACCTACCTAATTGTTATGTTCTTACTGTAAGTTTAGATTGACAATAAATATTATAAAAGCTCATCACAACACAAATAAGGTAGTTTATTAGGTTACTCGAACACTGTTATATTATGCATTTGTGATTAGAAGGGATTTTTTATATTTGTGTTTCATAGGAGTAAATGGTTAGAACTTACAACTTTATAACAAGTGTATTTTCTTTTATTGCTTAGGGGATTAAGTGAGTAAGCATAATACATACTACTATCATGCACTTAGGTATTTATTATAGCGAAGTATTATTACTGTCTAAACAAATAAATACACCCACATAATTTTTGATGCTTGAAGACCATACTTGAAAATGTGGAAGCAGAAGAAGAGTTTAAATAAATGCAATGGAATCAGGAATAGAATTTATTAGACATCAGACGAAGGAGCTGCCTATGATGTACTAATACAATAGAAATATTTGTTACAAAAACTATGACAAGTATGTATTTTGAATGATTTCTGAATTGGAAGTAGGTTGGACAGACGAGGAAGGAAAATTGAAGAAATAGAAACTGTAAATGAAAGTAGAGTTAGTAAATAAGTGGAGTAAGTGGGAAAATGGTTTAACAACCAAGCAGAATCACCATTTTATTTTATGTTTTGACGAATTTCAGAGATGGGCATAACTGCCCTCATAAATTTGCCACAAGAAGTTATGGTTAGTTTAATAGGATGGCTCGGTGGATTTTTTGCAGATTAAAAGGCTCTGTTTATAAGAGTTGTGTTTGTGTGTTGTGTGCTAAGTTGTGTTATTTGCTCAGGGTGTGAGCTGGCTTGAGTTGGGTTCTTATGTGATGTGATGTTGTGTTGTGTATGCAGATAATGTGATCCTTAAAGTGTGAATGTGCATGTTATGCTTAAGTTATGCTATATGTTATGCTTCCCATGGTAAGTAATGGGAAAAATTTAATGGGGGAAATAAATTTCATCTGGAGGTTTTTCCATCTTGGGCTTCCCTACTCTTTCAATGTGGCTGCCTTTCGTTTTTGTGTCATCCTCTCTTCTTCTTCTTCATCTCTTGTCGTTTCGTTTAGTTGGTTTGATGTGGTTTCGTTTCCTTTGCATTGCCATCTTAACACTACCGTCTTGCTTTGCCTGACATACATAAACACTCGTTTTGTTTTCAGCAGTCCTTGGCTCTCTCATGCAAAAAATACAACTCCCAGCAACTAACACAGACAGAAAGTGCCGCCTGCATTTCATTAAAATTATTTTTCTCATAACTACTGCATGTCTGTAACTAAAGGCCATCTTTACACTAATGCTGCCTTTTCAACTCGGGCAATTAGTGGATTAGTACTACCTATCACTGTAGCCTCCACTGCATCATCTATTTTCTAACTGTAATAACAATAATAATTGTCATCGTTATGATTTCAACGTACTATAGCCGCTTCCTACACTATGCCACACATCATTCCATACTTATCATCAACCATACTTACATAAATTACCAATGCGATACCACAAAACGTGGCAAATTCATATAGTTAAAATACACCACAAGCATTTTAAATAGCATTTGTGTTACATTATTCTTTTGTGAATTGAATATTTAAACTGAATATTGAATCATCTCATAATATGTGTACATAACCCTGCTACTATTTATCCCATAATGAATATAACCGAGAATAAATAAAGCTTCGTAAATTACGGACATAACACCACTACTCTTAAAGCTAGCAATACCATCCAGTTTTTACAATAAGGAAATATTACCCACCTGTAATGATTTATTTGTATTGTCAGTCAACAGAAATTTCACCAAATTAAATCATATTTCATTATAACTATTGTACCAGCACGTAATAAAGAATCTGGAGAAAATCACCTAAAAACCTACACAAATATTATCAAAGAGTTTCTATGCATGTATAGAAATATTAGTAAGAATCCTACAGCTCAGACCATAATAAAACCGAATCAAATCTTGCAATTCAAAATTTAAGTAGGTATTTATCTAAATATAGGTACTAGAACTGCAAGCTTTGGAACTGTGTAAGTACATAGAAGAAAGCTGAAGAATAAAATTTGAGAATTACAAGGAAAGTAACATATTTACCAGTAAAAGGTTAGCCATATAATAATAAAAATAATAATAATGCGTCTTAAGGTTGAAAGAGACTTGGATAGTACTAGGTATTTAGGTAGTACTCTTTGCACTGTTCTGTGTGCATATAGTACTACAGAAGAAGAGGCTGACTGAAACTTGTTCAGAGGATGGATGAATGGATAGGCAAGAGGCCAAAAATTAATCACGTCAGCCTCGAAGAGCGAATGTAAGATGAATTTCGCCTAGAAATTCATCCACTACAAGTTACAAGCACATTTGACTCAACACACCATTATGGTACAGCATAGCAGCATCAGTCGTAGCAATACTAGTACGTATGTGTATAGTATTTGGAGTGTAGGATTCGAAGAAGAAGAAGGAAAAGAGGAGTTTTGTTCAAGAATGATAGGCTTACTATTTTTTGGTTCTTCTTCTCTTCCTTCCTTGAAATTTGAATACTGAATTGAAGTGAGCAAGTTGAGTGAGTGAGCTCAGAAAAGTGTATAATACATGCTAACAAAAGACGTTGGGACTCCTTTCTCCCATCCAATTCATCCGTCTGCTATTGTACCTCTACTAGTCTAGCACAGTGTATGTGTGTGTACACTGTTCTACTTAGCATACAAAAGTGGTTTCTTTCCTTCATGTATGTTTCATGGCTTCAGCAGTGTGTCTATACATAGGTACTTAATACTTACTAACTACCACTAACTAGCACACATCTCTCAAGAAAAATCGGATGCTCACGTTGAGAAAGATTCTAAATAAGTAGAATGAACCAACTAACTACACAAGAAGAAGATTTAAAGATGCTCCACACAGTTCCCTACACACAGTATTCTATTATCCAGCTTAACGATTGTCCTTCTCTCTTTCTCTCTCCCTTTCCTTCTCTCTCTCTCTTAAAAAACTAATATGCAATTTTCGATTGCTACCCACTGGTTTGGTTCTGTCTAGTACTGGTGCAGTACACGAAGGTCTTCATCTTCGTCCCCATTATCTTCCCTTCGTATTGTAAAGAGATTAAAAGCACTCAACCTATGCTCATCGTTTCGTACATCGTATTCATTTTTATTCGAAAGAAAAAACCTATGATTAGCAGTCCACATTGTCAAGTAACCTAAATAATAAATAGACAGAGAGACGACTCAAAAAACGTTTTCTATGAAAGGATGGAGAAAGAGAGAGTATTGACTAAACTTTTCTTTCTTTACTTTTAGGCTATATAATTAGGAATGTCTGTGCAACCTTACGGATTTTTCTTGCTGAATACTTCACAATGGTATGGTTGTGGTAATATAGTAGTATTACTGTGTTGTAGTTAAGCTGTATCAACTATAAGCATAGAAATGGGTAGGTAGTACTATGTAGGTACCTAGACAGTTATAATTATGCTCCATTCCTCATTAGTAGGAGACGTAAGTAAAGAAAGAATGACTGGACCCTTTTCTCTGCTTTCGTTAATGACGACTTTCAATTCTTCTACTCTCTCAAACCACACACAGATAGCTACACTTTTCTTGTCATACCTAAGCTAAGCAGGTTCTAATGGTTATAACAAAAGTCACATTATTCTCAGGACCTGGATTTAATCGGAGAAGCTTGTAATGTGAACATTTATTATGGTATTTTCATCCAGGATACAGAACTTGCATAGTACGAAAATGTTACAGTATTTTGCCCTTCATTCTCCAATTAAATTACAAATCTATATTAATTGTAAAGTATGTAGATTGAAGTTTCTTGATGCATTGTAAGAAAATAATTTTTAAATAATTTTTTGATATTTATAAGATAAATCTATTCACACCGTATTTTCTTCGTGTTGCTTAATAGTTTAATAGTTAGTGCAATAATAGTTTTATTGAAGAAATATAGATATCTATCTCTATAAATAGGGTTTTACAAAATGTATTTGGTTGTGCTTGATTATTATGTATGTATTATGTGTATGACTGACTGACTGAATATTAGAAGAAATTATGCAACATGCATGCGAGCAAATTTAATGCAAGTACAACGCTAACTGGGGCAATGGCGTACTAAAATATGACTAGGTAGTTGTATGGAATTTTTGCACCTACTATATGTACTATATACTCTGTAGAATATATTTGATGTGGGATTCAGGCAGGACTTGTTATTTTCTATTATCATGGTCGTCATTATAGGGGAATAATATGTGACGTAATAGGAGATGATGGTGGCAGAAGGAAGTTTATAGCAAAAAGGAATACAATACAAAACAAACATTCTAGAAGTTTGAGAATCCTTCGTTGTTATTTCTAAAGCACATAACATGGACGAAGTAAGACTACTATGATATGTAAGCTTTTTATTTTATGTGCAGTCTTCCATTTCTCTTTCATTTTTACTGTTGAGAAAGAGAGAGAGAGAGAGGGAAATGGGAGTTCGAATACAACTAAAAGATAGAAAAACTGACCCGGAAAAAGTCGTCATATAAAATAAAGCCTTGGGCTGGCTGGGTGAAAAATATGTCTCCTTATTTCTACTGAAGCGTTAAAATTTATATTCATGGCTTTTCACTTCATGGGATATAGTCCGTAAGTAGTAAGTACATAATAATAATAATGGAGACCAAGAATGGTCCCGGAGAATCGCTCCGACTTCTATTTCGTAGTGTTTCTTGCCATGCTTAGCATTTTCTTACGTTGTTATGTTGTGTTGATGTCTTTAACGCTTCAGCTCATGTTGCACTGCACAGCCATAGAACTGAAAAGCAAAGTCGAAACTTTCTTCACTCTCCTGAAAGGTTAACAACTACTAAAAGGAAGGAAAGAAACGGCTGTTAGCACATTTTATGTACGATACTTTGCACTGTTTTAAAAAGCTCATTTTATTCCGGTTCACTAGTTTTAATAGGCATGCTGAAGCGTTGAATTGAAATTTACATTTATTTATAAGTATCTGTAAACGGGGATAGCATTACAATGATATGTTATATGTACATGTGCACTTAATATACAACTTATAAAAAACTATACCATATAACCCAATACTAGCCGATAATAATAGTCGTAGTATGCATGTACTTCGCCCTCCACTCGACTCTCCTATTCTATACAGCTTAATAATACATGGCAAAGTTAACTGCTAACAATTTTCCGAGAAAAGAAAAGTATGTACGTATGCATGTACATTCTCACATTTCTCGACAAGACAGAAGTGCACGTGGTTCCAGAAAGATTATTCCTTCGAAATTACACAATCTACCGCCTGGCTATTTTCACTGGCAACGAATCGTGACATAACTGAACGTAGAAGGAAATGAATAATGACAGTCATTTTATTCTCCAGTCAAATTGCTTGTAAACAACATGTAAATTCTCTCATTAGATAGCTTTTACGCAGTGTTTTAAACGCTCTTAAGTTTTTAAATAGCTTCGGTTTGTCCATACTCAATACTCATCAACAGTAATGAAATGTGAATACCACGTTACATGAAAATGCACTATACGCTACTAGTAGGTACTTAACTTACGATATAATTGTCTGGGTTCATGAAAAGCCCATTGTAGCTCATTAGCTAAAGCTGAGAATATTACTACTGCATGTAGATTACAATTTAGAGGTGGAAACCTGGCATGACCCAGATGTAGCCACCTTTGCTCGAGTTAAAAGGATAGCTCTTCAAGTTCGAAATTCATCAAATGTTTTTTGACAAATATAATTATATTGTGACTTTAGTGTAGCAACCTCTAATTGTTGATAATCTATCCTTTAAAATCACTCGCTTTTCTAACACTTTTTCCAATATCACATTTTTTCCAGTTAAGGAAATCCAAAGTATCATTTGCCCAGAAAAATACGTGGTACAATATTGATTAGTATCCAGAATTTGGTTTCGGTTGGCAGTTCCACATATCCCAACATGAAGTACTAACTACTCTATCTATTTTTGCGCCAAAAATTGAGCCGATTCGACTAAAATGCATCTAACTTGCCTTGTGTTTGGAATTTCAGTTAGGGTATCAATTGCTTTATGCTTAAACTACACTGTCCAGCCCACAATTAGCATATCGGTTATCTGCATTTTAAAATAAATACAGAATAAAGGACCCTATCTGATTTCATTGAATTTTGGGCCCACAATTTAGTCAACTTCGCAATAAAGTACAACTTTAATATATTACACAGGGGAAGTATAGTTTATGACCTTTTTTTTAAACCGAAATTCAGGAGTGTAACCTTTCATTAAGCGGTTTTATATGACTTCAACTGGACCCTTTTTCTACACTCTTTAACATGTAGTGTTCACATAGTTTGTACTGATATAGTTTTCGCATTAAAATATTGCAATAATTTTTTTCACACATCATTATTAACATGTTAACTATTATTGCTCGAGGTTTCAAAGGTGTAACTTCTATCATTTCTTTAAAATTCATTTTTGAAAAATATTTTTATGATTTTTGTGCAACTTTTATGTAGAAATTCATAAAATCCATACACATGCATAAGCAACCAATATGGTTTCTAGGCGTTACTAAAACGGTGTGGTACAGAGAGTACAGACAAGTAGGTAAAATCAAACATGAGAACGAGAAAATCGAAGAAATCTTTTTGAGACTGGGCCAAAATATTTTCAAAAAGTTGTGTAATAGCCGAAACCGAGGAGGATTTCACTTCAAGTATCAACTTCTTGTTTTTGAGTAAGTAATTTCAATTTTTGTCTATGACTTATTGAAAATGCACGCATTTTTGGACAAATTAATAAAAGTGGTAAAATCTTCAATTTTTATTATTTTGTTTCATTCTGCAGATCAAAATGGAATCCTCTCGTGGGCATTTTATGTGCGGAATTTGCGGTCAAAGAATAAAGAGTAATGAAAAGAAACGAAAATTAGGAACTGATTCACTATGGAGTAAAGCCCTAATGTATGCTACGCCTCGGAAAATACTAATAACAGAAAAAATGTTAGTTTGCAATTCCTGCTGTTTACATCTAGTGGGGAACAAGACCGGTGGAATTAAACCTGTAGGGATGAAGAGAATAAGAACAATAGATGCTTTGGATTCAGCAAGTACAGTATATTCTCAGCATAGTGAAATTGACAGATTAGAACTGGAGTCTACTGAAGCCTTTTCAGAGGAATCATTTGAAGCAATTTCTGAGGAATCGTCTCAATCCATTTCAGTGGAGTCATCTCAAGCTTCAAGCACAGCAACTTCGAGGGCAACTACAGATGCAACTTTACCCTTAACACAATTGGATATATCAACATGCTTAGCTACTCAAAAAAAGTGTTTCATCTGTAGTGCAAACGACCGTTGCCGTGTTCCAAAGACTGCCATTTCCGATGTTTGGTGTAAAAAGCGTATCTTTATACCCATCAATAATCGGTGTTGTAAGGATCATTTGAATTCAAATGGCATCTTCAAAACAGAAGTAATTGAAAACATAAAAGCAGAAAAAAACACTATTCTACTTAAGCCAAAGGAAATTCAAGAATTTATTGCGTGCATCACTGATATTGGAAAACCTCTAGGTTCGTCTATTTTAGTAGACTTTGATTCGTCATCCTATCTAAACACTAACGATTACAAAAAGTTAACAGGATTATCAGAAGAAAATTTTAACAACCTACACAGCTATTGTGTGCCACATCTCAAGAATAGCATTAATAGATCAACAAGAAATGCACTAGGACTGTTTTTAATGAAGTTAAGATTAAACATTTCACAAGAAGTTCTTGGATTGATGTTTGGAATTCAACAGCAAAGTAAAGTGAGTAGTACCATAGCTTGCGTTATGAAAGTGTTAGAAGAACATTTTGTCCCCCTTCATCTTGGTTATAAACATGTAACGCGTGAAGTTGCGAAACGACATCAGACTGACTTTGTAAAAGAACTATTTGGTCTTACCGATGAAGAACTGTCAGTCATTGTGGACGCTACCTACCTATTTATACAGAAGCCCTCCGACTTTGACTTACAGAAAAGTACATTCAATTTACATAAAAATGCTAATCTTGTGAAACCGATGGTATTATGCTTATCCGACGGATATATATTAGAAATCGAAGGACTATACTGCAGTGATCCGTCAAATAATGATGCAACCATCTTCAGTAGAATGTTAGATAATCCTGCCGGCTTCTGCTCTATGTTTCAACCAAACGATAATGTGATTGTTGATCGTGGCTTTCGCGACGTAATGGATAAATTGAGACAGCTACATTTCAAACCCTACATGCCCGATTTGGTGGAAAAAGGAGAAAAACAATTTAGTGTTCAAAAAGCAAACGATACTCGAAGGGTAACGATGCAACGCTGGATTGTGGAATCAGTCAATGGCCG
>JAQFYB010002861.1:0-22144 GCA_034694085.1 Pogonognathellus longicornis | reverse complement strand
TTTCGGGATATGGGAATTTCAGCAAAATTAAAACAAGATGCGAGCGATCAAGACACATCTGTTGGCAAGGGTTGGTTGAACAGCAGGAAAAAATCTGAAGTTTATATAGCTATTAGACAAATGGCTGTTGACAAATTAACACTTGTTAGACCATTTCATCTTAGTAATGTTTATTTTAGTTTCATGATATTGGCAGCTGGGTTAACAATGGCCATTTTTAGTTTCTTCGGTGAAAAAATTAGCTTTGTAGAAATGCATAGAGTACACAAATTTAAGTAGCTGAGAAAAATAATTGCTGCTCAACAAATTATGGTCTCATTTTTTAGAAAATTACTAACGTAATCCTCTTCTGTATCGTTGTTAAAATTGTATGTGTTGCAGGCACTAAATTTAATTGTCAATTCATTAATAACTATAAAGATGAATTCATAAAGCCAAAAACTAACCTTCAACAATTCACTGCCAAACATGTTGTCAATGGGTATTGTATGATTGTATGCCTACCGCATGCCATGTATCGTCCTTTTAACTACATACTAAAATAGTTGGGCAAAGTTCATAATGTTATGCATTAAATATGTCAACATCAAATTTTTACAAGGATTCTACTTGCGATAATACACTTTAGCACACAATTTTTATTATAATTACAATACATTATAATATCACCTTTTCTAACACGATTGCGTATGAAATAATAATAAAACCTTAATGCATACGAATACCACCGACTTTGCGGCTTCGTTCCCTACGATTGATTTCAACTCGCACTTGGTGTACAATTCTTCCAACGGACCTTTTTTCTTCTTCCTATTTTAGACCAACAAATTGCATTACCAACTTTAAGTATGTACCGAACACAATGCACCATTAAATTACTAGTAACAAACTCTTCAAAGAAGAAAATGAATGACGCAATAAACTTTGAATAAGATTTAGACATACCACTGCTTTGATTACTAACTTCTCTGGGTCGTGGTCCAACGGATTTAGACCTCCCATGTAAATTCTGAGCGTTGATTTGAGATCTAAATTGTCTTTAGCCAAATTATTTCTGTTTTCTTGAAGGACACCTATGGAATACACATGAAAAAATAAATTCACTTTTACATTTTAATTTAGAATTATTTCCTTCTTATGAAAACACATCTACGTATTCTTCCTAACACACGATTCATTCAATTCATACTCTAAAAGTTTTGTTTATAAACCTATTTCAAGACTGCAACGATTAGAACGGATCCAGAATTGCTCCATTAGGGAATAATCACGGATGAGCTATAAATTATAAATAAGACACCCATAAGTAAGTGTTTACACTTAAAGAATACCATTAACTATAAATTGCAAAAAAGTTGACATAATTTCAGCAAAGTTTGTTAAGTTTGAGGTAGGTACTCTAGTTATAGGAGTTTTAAGATTGGCTACTTCATCCTCGCCTACAAACTCGCAAGTGCATGGATTACATTCACACGTAAGATCATGCACGATTTCATGCAAATTGAATATATAATCAGGAGATTCCCCGTCTGTTTCTTCTACGCTGCCACGGAAAACTCTCGTAGATGTGCTATTCACATCCAATGTATGATTAAGTAAATCGCTCACATCCAATTGAGCCATGAAAGGGTCTACTTTTTCGTCCTCCCTTTCGTTCTGACGACAGCGTTCCACGATATGCATTAGTCGATCTCGGTTATAATTGTGTTCATCCATTTTCTACATTTTTTTTAAAGAAATAGAAAATCTTATTCTTTTTTGGGGGAAATAACCATTATATATTGCTACACCTTTTATAAACCCTTAATTTTAACTATTTTTAATGTAGGTATTGTATTATATAATGTGATAAATTATTTACATTCATAAGAGAGTGACATGTAAGAGCCAATACTCTTATAGCTTTTCTGCCCCTGTCTACGAAGAAACGATTATTGTGTAAATTTTCGTCCAATTCTTTACGCAAACAAGCTTTCTTTTGCTTAAGGCCTTCAAGGTAACACTCGACAGCAAACTCCAATGCGTCCATTCGATTGGTTAAACTAGCCAACCCATTCTGAAAAAATAATTAAAATAAACACCAGTAATCAAACCAATCAAATAATTATCTTGGCACCATATACAGATATTCCATTTAAAACTGTGAATTTTGAATTTATTTTGTATTTTTACAGCGTTTGATTCTTACAAGCAACGTTTGTGTTTGAGTATGCTGAATTGAAATTACATCAGAAATAATATCGTCTTTTTCAAGCAGTTTCAAATACTCCTCGCGTAATGGAATCATTGTTCTCTGCGTAACACGAAAACATATTTATTGGGAATATTCATGACAAAAAATATTGGTGACTGTAAAAAAACGTTGTTATAATTTTATAGTTACTTACATCATACAATGTAATCCGCACTTTAATATTTTCCCAAAGGTCCACTATTTTATCTTTGTAAAAAATTGTTGAGGATTGGCCATCTTCTATTAGCTTATTTTGAACTTCTTCCTTTTCTAATTGCAAACTGGCTTGCCAACTCTCGAGGGCATCTTTATGCCTACTTGCTATAGATTCTTGTACCCCTTTTAAAAATTTCATGCCTCTAACATGATTCTCTGTCAAATGAGCGTTTTCAGAATGCAGTGCATCCAGGATTTCTTTTTTCGTTACAGCATACATAGCTTTTACCTCAGCCATTCGTCTTTTTAAGAAGTCTATCAATAAAGATAAGATAAGGTAAAAAACAATGCAATTATTCAAATATGAATATCACGCCTACATAAACTACATCCATGTAAAGATTTACCAAACATTTTGTCCATATTGAACATGTGGTTATCAAAAGCAGTATCATAATCTTTGGTATTTTTTCTCAATTGATCTTCAAGTTCCTTGATCAATTCATTCTTTTTGTCCACGGATCTTTCAAAAGTGGACTGCATTAACTGAGAATTACAAACAATAATGCTTCAATGGTTAGGTATTTTGTTAAGTAATAATGCTACTATCTGTAATGTGATAATTAAATAATTGTCCCACTTTGAATTCTTTGAGGAGTTCTGTTTTTCTCATTTCTCTCATCATAGGGCGCCATTCTGTTAGAAGCTCCTTTTGGGCGAACTTCATCAAAGCATACTCCTTATCTGATTTCACCTGAAGTTTTGTAAAGTTATATCATGGTCTTAAAATGGACACACACAAATGAGGCTGAAGTTATTACGACATTTAAAAGCTCTGTAAAGAGGAAAATACTTTTAGAAACAGTTTGGTGAGCCGCTTTCGACGATAACGTTTTTCTTTCTCCGCCGCCATTTTCTGCCGGGTGATCGCATTTCTTTCATATACAGTTAAATTACTCTTCTTCTTGGAGCCTTTTCCACGTTTAGACTTCGTAGGTGGCATTTTTCTTAGATTTCAGACAAAAATATTTTCCAATTGTCTCAATATCAGATTATTAATGACAGTGCAAGTTGTCAGTTTCCGCTTCCAACAAAGGGGAAAAATATTCTAAATACAAAATGAAGTTGTACCACCTACAAAAGTGTTCACAAAATATTTTTTGAAAAAACGTTTCATGGAGCATCAAAAGACATTAATAAATTATATGTAACCATAGAGTCGGATCGGATTATCGGATACGGGACAAGAAAAAGTGCCTAGGCAAAAAGGGAAACACGTTTTGTTTGCACGTTACTTGCAACTTCATTGGTAAACGGCTAATATTGAACAGGCTGTAAAAAAGGATATTCTTTCCAGAGTATAATTAATTCATCATAGTGCATTTTCTCGTGTCATCCTCTCATCTTCCAGTTTACTACACAATTCAACAGAATTGCAAAAATAATACAGTTGAGACGTTGAGACTTTGAGAGTAATCTTTAAAAGGGAATCTTCAGAAATGGACAAACGAGTGGGCAAGGTATTTAAAAGTTTCTTCCTTTTCTTTCTGTCATAATATGTGTTTGCATTCATTTTATTGTTTATGTATGACTTAATTAATAATTAAAAAATAAAAGCACACTTTTAATTGAATGCTAGGAGCTAATGGAAATAACGAAAAATCGTGTACAAGGATTTGAGCAACTGACAGTTCAGGAATCCAACATAATGGTGTGGGAAGGACTCATAGTACCTGTAAGTTGTATTATTATATTGTAAATTACATTCACATTATTATGGAAGGAAAAACTTCTATTTTGGTTTTTAGACGAAAGCTCCGTACAACAAAGGCGCTTTCAAAATTTCGATCACTTTCCCGGTAGAGTACCCCTTCAAACCTCCAAAGATTGCCTTTAAAACGAAGATCTATCACCCGAATGTTGATGAGAAGGGAAATGTTTGCTTGGATGTCATCAATTCGGAAAATTGGAAGCCTGCGACTAAAATTTCCCAAGGTATTACCACCATCTACAATGCAATACTAATACATGTTCTTAAGACATTAAACTTTCCTAGGGACATTTCCATGTACATTTTATTTGTTTTTGAAAGTTTTGGAGTCCCTGATTCGATTAGTGAATGACCCTGAGCCGAGCCATCCTCTACGAGCTGACCTTGCATCCGAGTTTACTAACTCTCACAGCAAATTCGTTAAAAAGGCCGAAGACGCAACACGCAAGCATGCAGAAAAACGTCCTTCTTAAATCCACTATCAAATTCCTTTCGTAAAAAATAACGGGTTATTTTAAACCACTGATAATAAGTGTAACTCTTACAGTATACTTATTGTTCCCGTACTCAATTTACCGATCTAACAGTAAGTCAAAGAAAAATTATATTATTGGTAATTAATTAGCTTTGCGAATACACTCTTCTACCTAACCATATTGCTTAATTGCAACAATTAATTTATCAAAATCTTGTTTATTTAAATTATTTACATAACTGTGTCTTGTTCCGTGTCACACTCCTAGTGACAGATGTATAAAATGATAACAGAATTTACTAAGTTCTAAGAAAGTTTTAATAAATAATCAACCTTTATCTGCATTTAGACCATATATCAATCGACTACTTTTTTTCTAACTATATTTTCTTGTAAACCAAGCAAGGGTAAGGGTAAGTGACCATAGATAGAAAGGAGAAATATTAAACGTGTGCAAACTTTCAGTCTTTCACAGTTGGTCGACTGTAGTATGCATCTATAGTTCTTTAGCTTCTATTATATTATTTACCATACACAATCATTACGAAATAGTCTTCGTTCAATACTAATACTATACTACTAAATGTGTACCTACACAGAAAATCTAGATTTGGAAAGAACCTGTACTGTATCAAAAGGATTGAGTTTTTCATGCTCGTCTCCTCATAGCCATGCCATGTGGCCATCATGATCGTTTTGTTGCTGTTAGAACAGATGAGAAATAATAAAGTGCAAGTATTACAGTATTAGTAATACACCCACATGTCTGTAATAGAATTCGTGATGGTGGAAGTGTCTGTTTGATTTTGGTTAAAGTAATGGAAAGTATTTAATATGCAAGCATTGTTGCCTCTACAAGTGTCTTCCTGCATACATAATTATGCTTGGGCAGATTCTAAATACTAATATAATATTAGTTGTTTTGTTACGTGTAGTATTATTGACTTATATATACACGAAATAAGTCCATATTATAAAACTAGGCGAAATATACATAGTGCAAACATCTATAGAACCCGCACCACCGCTAAAAGAAGAATATAAAGTTGATGAGACTGTACAAAACCGTTAATATTTACACTAGGTACACGGTATACACATTTGCCAATCTGTAAGAAACAAAATTCATGGAAGTATTTAGAAATTGAAAAAGCGTCATTTTTTTCCCATACACATACTGTAGCGCTAATGTCACATTAGATTAGAATGTAAATGTAGAATGGGTAGAATTTGTAGTTTGTAGAGTAAGAGGACGTCAATAAACCACATATAGAAAGCAATCTTGAGTCTGCGTATGTATTATCGTTATTCTCAAATGTCCCCCCAAGTACTTAATAGTAGTGTACAGCCAGCCATCAATGAGAATTTACCTATATACTTTTAGAAGAAACTCAATAATAATTTAATAAAGATAGCTGTAAATGTTGAAAGAATATAATTGTAAAGTATTCGTTGTAGCATATTACATTGGTAATAATGCAATGTGTGTACAAGTATTAAAGCAGTTCTGAATATACCTAATCTTACTACCTAGTATCTACCTAGAGGTACCTAAGCCAAATACTGCATAAAATATAGTAGGTAGTAGCTAGACGCACAAGCGTCTAGGTAGTAGGTACTATCATTGATACTTACAAACACAGGTATTATTGTTCACGTAACAATGATTTTGTCGTTAATGAGCTGAGCTGAGCGTTTCAATAATGTTCGAGTCTTGTTTTAAGTGCAAAGTTAAAATATTATAAGCAGGAACCAGGGAACAGGTAAAGCGAGATTTTATTCCAGCACAGTAGGAGACGACGTGTCCAATCGATCAATTTAACTACATTTCCTCTGTTTGTTCAAGCCTCCACAAAACGAAACCTAAACGAAAACCTACAGAGCTCTTTTTCACGTATTTGTTCAAAAGAAATAAAGTCCACAGATGGACAAAAGGCCACATCGTGAGCCCTAGGTATTTAAGAATGTTTGTAATTGTTAAATATTCTTATATTTTAGTTCTACACTTGTAGCGTGTACTTACAGAATATTATGTGCCTATACAGGTGCAGATGATTATCTCATCGGACCGTGTGAATGATTTTGATTATGATGGAAAAGGTAAGGTTAAAAGAGGCACATACACTTCAAAACTGATGCCCAGACAGTTAGTGTTAACATTAGACAAGTCCATTAATAACTTTAAGTACTCCATTTCACTCACAGTACAAACGATACCTATAAATTATTGTACTATGCCTATGCGAATAATTGTACCTTGTACGTACACAAATATTAAACGTTACAAGTTGTAATTGTATATAATATGAATGCAATTAGCAAATACTTATGGTATAGAAAGTGTATAATACACTTGACTAAGTTGACTACACATAAAATGTTGCAGGTTAGATACCTACAATATTGAGTCGAAAAACTCATCGATCAATAAATAGCAAAACTTGTAACAAAAGCCCTCTGCATAGAAAAATAAGTCTTATGACAGCTTTTTTATGATATTCGTATTGATGTGTTCAATTGAGATGATTGACGAGAATATGACAATGAATGATTCTACAAATAATATAATAGCTAATGAGGCAAATGACATCTTACAACCTAATGCTCTTTCAACGTAGTAATATCCCAAAGGCTTTAAATGCCAAATGTACTAGGCACTAGTAAGACAGTAATGAAGTTAACAATTTCGACAAGCTCGAAAAAACTTTTTCGTCTACACGAGTTTGTATCATGAAAACCAAAGTAAAAATACGGCATTTGTTTTTTCACAGCAGATATTTTTTGTAGATTTGTATCAAAACGAAAATTTTATTGCATTCAAATACAGTAAGCTTTTAATAAACTTTGGTTTGTGAAATTTAAAATGCAATCGCAATCGAGGGAGCAGGAGTGGTGGCTCGTGGACCTAAAACATTTCTGACTCCATTGGCAAAGTTATTTAAGGCTGCGGAGATTGAACTAGGAATAGTTCTGATGGCTTGTCCAGCTCCTTGAATAGCTCCTTGAATTGTTTCCCTGACGCGAACAGGAAGGGGCTTTGCGGTTGTGGGTCCAATATTGATGCTAATTATTGGGTCTGGGGTTTTTGTGGCATCCTCTCCCTGAAAATAAATTCACATTGGGCAAATTAAATATTGTCGCATATATTTTGAGCAAGAGCATAGTACTCGCAGTTTCAGTTTATCATACCTCATATAGTTTTGCATTTTACTTTAATTTGTCGCTTTTTAATTATTAAATATTAATGAAAATGAATTTCTTACTGTGATTTGTTTGAATGCTACTTGTGCAGTCTCTGATACTTGTGACTGTACTTCTTTTGCGGCATCAGTTATCTTCTGGGTATCCAAATTGACTGCAACGGAAACTTGGGGAGCACTAAGAACCTAGAATCAAATCAAAAATATGAAATTAAATCTCATATTCTTTCAGAGATTACCGTTAATTAATGAAAAATACCTGAGCGGTTAATGCCAATCCGAAAAAGAGTATTGCAATTGCTTTATTCATCTTAAATACAGAAATTATTGATATTTTGTTGACTCTTGGATTGATGGTGAGTATTGAATGTACAATCTCTCAAAGCTTGTAGGATTCTCAACTGCTGTCCAATTTGGGATTTGGTTGCATATTTATACAAGTAATGAATATTTCAGTAATCAAAATCTCATTATTCAGATTTCCAGATTTGTTTCAGTCTGTGCTAATACGATTACAGAACATGGCACAGAACACACATGAAATTCATAATGGAACTTATTCACAGAGAAAAATTAAGGACAGGGAAACACGCTATCTCCTAATACCAAATTATGTAACACAATCATCGTCTTGTATTATTATGTCGTTCGATGAACTCTGGATCGATCCTCTAGTAGTTAGTATTACGCATTTTAGCTATCTGTACTACTGCACTCCTAACCTTAGAAAATCATGTAGGTGGGTTGGGTACAGGCACTTGCTTTAAATTATTTGTAATTAATAATTACATCATCATCTACTATACATACACAGTACACAGTTGCATAAGGGCAACTGGGCAACTAAGCTATTCAAGACCTATACCATTGTTTACGCAATAATAATATGATTGCAATGAATCATACAATTCCTATTTGTAAGAATTTGTCTATTATGAAACATTATTACCTACATGAGATTCTCGGGTATTGTTAACATTATTCTAATTTCTAATTCATGATAATAATTATTATGTATGTGTTACAATATTTATAAGTTATCACAATTTCGTGTAAAAAAGGAATAATTAAGTTATCACTTCTGTGGTTAGACTGAAATGCTCCCCTAGCGAACTATCTGTATAGATTATATGTAAAAGAGCAATTTACTACATGCATAGGTGTACAATACGTTATGTTAGTTTTAGTTCACAATTTCTTATGATTACAAAACATCAATACTAATTTATTATAATTGCTCTGTCAATGTAATTGCTAACAAAATTGAAACAATTTATTTTTAAGTAATATTAGCTAGGTAGTTATTTATGACGAGAACTTTAAGAACAATTTAACATTAATTCCCGTGTTTCATAAACCATTTGATATTGCGACATTAGAAATGCATTACAGTTTCATATGGACGAGACGATTGACTTGTTCAGTCACTACTTCAATTTTCTTTTCCAGTTTTCTTAATCTTATTGAAGCTACGTGGTCATCATATTCTTCGTATTCCTTCAGCTCTTCTGACGACATGTTAACTTGTTTCCTTTTTTTGAGGAATTCCAAAGTGCAAACTCTCATTTCTTCCATTCTCTTTTCTTTGTGTTCTTTTTCCAAGTTTAATTGAGCATCTTTGCTCACCATACACATTCCTGTGCCTTGTAGTAATTTGTCAGCGTAGTTTTTCATATTCTTCATTACGGCTTCCTCGTCGCAATGTAGTCTGCGTTGCAAAAACTGAATTGTAACTTTTTTCATTTCTAGAAGCCTGCTTGGTAAAATATCCACACTGTTTCCTTCAGTAACCACTCGCGGTTTGGCTTTTCTGTGTTTCCTTAACATGCTCTTAGCAAAGTCTGCTGCGTAAGTCCAGTAAGTGATCCAATGTCTCCTTTCTATTGTAATTTGCTTCGCTTCGTAAAATCCTTCGTTTAATAAAGCCACGAATAAATTCAATGAGATTATCACCACGAAAAATCCAAAGAAAAGGAAATATAAAGGACCCAATACTCTATTCGTTTTTTCCAGATCGTAAAAAAAGTTTGATTCAAAAATTTGGTGGGCGAGAGTTATAAAAGTTTGATGAATTGTACGAAATTCGTACAAATACGACCCAAATATTAAATAGCCGGCGAGAGCAAATGCTAGTAACAAAATTGAAAACAGAATGGTAAAGGCGAACAAAACACTCGATGTGAGCTTCAGTGTCAAGGTCAACATAAGGAATTTGTCACTTGAATGCATCAAAATATTCCACATTCGAATAAAACAAAATATCTGCGTTAAAGAAAACGCTGCTCCTTGAATTTGATCCCAAAGTGCTCCGTGTTGTAAACTGATAAATTCGTTTATTAACAAAGTCTCAATTTTATCTTCAATTTCTGTCATGACTTGTCTTTTTCTATACGCTATGACCAGCGATATGAAAATTGAGAGAATGATAATACCGTCAAGCCAGAACCAAAATCTTTGGAAAATTTTGCCTTCGTAATCGTTCCATAATACCCAACAAAGCATTACAACCAAAACGGCAAGCATCATAACTGTAAGAACCACATTAACCTCTTCCCAAGTCACAAATTGAGTTGGATCGTCTGCTTCCTGGAGATTTCCTGCTAGTTCAACCTGACCATGAGCCACTATCATCGGGTATATCTGTTGTAGGAATAAGAAACCATTTTTACATTTTACATATCTTAAACAAAACTTTCCCTACACTTTTCCAAACCAATAGCTGATTCAATTAACTTTGGATACTTGAAGTAGCGTACGGTTACCAACTTACATTAGACGAAACATGAATTCCTTGAGAACTTCCTCTTTCTATCATTAAAATAACACTGGAGAAAATATTCACTGATGGTGTATACGTTGAAAACTCAATAAAAATACATCTCGTATGTTTATCAAACCAGTTTACTCTCCGCAGATATTTTAAAACACTTCTTGATTCCCTTAGTGTTCGTCCCAATTCTGCCACATATCCACCACCATCGTAATAAGCCATATGCCCACTGATAGGAAGAGCTTTTGTTTCTTCACTGGACCGGAATTTCCAAATATCGTTTGATTTTGAATACATAGCTCTACTTTTTCCTTCTTCTACAGGAGTCCATAATGTGTTGTAGGTTGTTGTGTCATGTTTAGATATATCGTAGTCCCTAATACAATTCGATGAAGACAGTTGGTGGAATTTTGAGGATATTTCGCAAGATTCTGTCATAAAAGAAATCGACATGAAAAGCAAATTACATTATTGAGTAAATAAATGAAACCCGCGATTATGTGATTTGGATAGGTTTGAAATTTTTATTTACGATGCATCATTCGTAGCTGTCGAATTCGAGCCACTCCAATGAGTATTGTTGTGTCGTCCATTAAATACGCTGCGTCAAATCTGGGAGTTGTGACTAAATCGCCATTGTATTTTCGTCTTGGATGCAATGAAGGCAAAAATGTCAACTTTAGGTAACCATACAGTCTGTAAAATAAATTAGTCTGTCAATATTTGTAGTTTGCACACATGAACCGTGATATTTTTCTATGGGATTACAATCAAAAAAATGTATCATGTACGCATATTATATCTAAGTATACAAGTTACTAATACTTACGAATATTCATCTTTTATGTTCAGAAAAGCTTCATAAGGGTATTTAACTAAATCTCTGTTGATTTCATCCAGGCGGAACATATTTCTTAAATTTTCTGTGATTCTGTAGTTGTATTTAGTGTGTCCCGAGTGTGCGATGTAAATCAAAGGACACAGTAAAAGGGAATACAGAATTATGTAAATGAACTTTCTACGTAGGTCGATTCGTCTGCGAGCTTCCATTTTGAGTATCTGTGAATAGGACATTAAAATAGGTAGAATTAGGTAAGATTTTGTCTAGATACTTAATTATTTTATATTAGAATTTTTACAACAAATAAACTCTACTGCTAATATTTTAGAATACTTACAAATAACTCATGTCCATTAAGTGGCAGATGAATTCTTTCTGGTTGAAATATAGTGATCTTGCGAGGTCTTTTGCCATGGATTTCCTCGTCACCTTCTCTAACTATAAACTGAAATCTGTCTTGATTCACTTTTTCCAATTTCTATTCAAAAGTTTTTAATATTAAAAAATTAAATTCAACTAACGTAACCTGAAATACTATATTATTTGATTAAGAAGATGCATACTTCTGAACATAAAGTTTTGACTGCCGCACGTAATGCTATTAGGACAGGCTGAAAAATAAACACAGACTTAAGAAACGAAACCACAACAGAAAGAAACCAATCCAGACTTCTCAAATAACCGAGACGGAATCCATACAAAATTGTAAAGTACGAACACACACCAACCACTATAACAAATACCACCCATGCTAGGTAAATGCACCACCATGGTAAATATCCACAGCATCCACACCTCTTTTCAATAGGAGTCAAATCGCACAATTCAATTACTAATCCTTTGTTTGGTTCTTTCGTTTCTTCTGCGGTTAAAATAGGACCGGATTGCATGTGCAACTCCTCTTCGATGATTTTCAAATCCGACATTTTCAAATTTTGCCAAGGTTCTGCCACTGGCTTGTTGTTTTTGCCGTCCTTTTCTTTGGACTGCAAACGCAATTGTTCATCAATGAGTTTTTCAATACCTGGAATATCATTTTCGCCCTCAAAAACGAAAGAATTTGGGTCTTTGTTTCGAACTGAGTGAACTAAAGCATGTCGCCCAAGCCGTTGAAGCCTGTCTGAATTATCTTTATCATTGCTTTCATTTACAAGATGAATAAATGTGTCGGGTTCTCTAAGGTCATACGAGTGACGAATTTCTTTGTCATCGGTTTGGTTAATAAGCCAACCTTCAACTTCTTGAATGTCCGTTGAAGGAATTGAAAAAGTAGAACTTCCAGAATCTGAGAGGGAATTTCCAAGGCCTCCTAATTCATTACCAAAGTCATCTTCCCCAATTTTTGGTTTTTTAGAGCGAATGGGCTCAACTGGAGCAACTTTCGGAACAAACAAATTGTCAGCTTTTGAAGATTTTCCAGGTTTTGTTTTATTTCTCCATATAATCAAGGTAGGAATGTGGCGTTCTCGTACGCTTCTACAAATTATAAAAAAATCATAGCATTACTTAATCTATTGAATCTTATCCTATTACTTATCCTATTGAATATATTCTGGCAATGTGTAGATGTTGCTACAATTTGCATTACGTCAATTTGTGAGTTTGCAGGACTTGAAAATAATTAAGGGAGTAACTAAAATTCTACAATGGGGGTTCGAGATCTGTGAGCTAACGTGTAGTTGCCCTTGTTGGAAGTTCAAATGGGTTAAATAAAATATTCTAAGTAATTCGGATAAACATGAGTTTATCAGAATTACTTCATCAGATAGTATAACCATTAAAATGTAAAGACTTGTTCTTTGACTTACCTGAATAGATATCCAATCAAGAATCCCACTACGCAATCTATAAAAAGATTTTCAATCCACACAATCAGATTATTAATATTGATCTCGGTGATTCCAACGTCATATTTACTCCCTGTAAATGATAATACACTTTCATTAGATAGATTTTAGAATTATTCCCAAATCATGGTGCTGTAAAATTGAATAGTTACCATATTTGACATTTATTGTATAAACGACAATTAAAATTACTATAATCATCCGTTGGAAGCCCCCCAAACATGATGGATAGCAGCATGTACATGCACAATGCAGCATAGGCACATGAAAGCCGCTGGCAGCGGTTAAAATTACTCGTTGGGGTACGAATTATAACGCTAAACCAAAGATGCGCATTATTAAATTCGTTTGCCAGTTTTTCTTTAAATCGCCGGCAGAAATTCCTCTCGTCTTGTTTCATTGCTTTGTCTCTTTGAATTAACAACATCGGATTCTTGTGGCACACAGATAACCAGTGCTCCACGAAAAACTGAGATTCAACATTCGTTTTGATATTTAGAATAAGGATTTTATTGCAATACCTGTGGAGAAAAACAAAAATCGTTTAAATTCAATCAAAGAAAAATATTTTTCTGTAGGTGCAATATTTACAATACATTAATGTACAAGAATGTAGATTAAATGGGTAAACATACCATGAAGGCGAACCTCCATAATTGTCATGCCACAGTCGAATTTTTTCAAGATTTCCCAAATCTTTGAGGGTGGATATTAAATAAGTAGCTATGTCCCCACGTACAAATACTCTGCTGGAGGAAGTTTCTTTGAGTGTATAAATCTGTAATACAAATAAACCTACATGTATAATGTTATTAAAAATATTCTTTCACATTTTTACATAATATTGTTAGCTTAACAAAGGGTAACTGGAAAGTATCTTTTATATAGAATGAATACAAATCTAAAGCATTGAAATACAAATGAACCTTTGATCTCCCGTGACTTCCATAAATTTGTAAGGACACATTAGCAGATGTCCCTGCATCGAATCTTGTTCCAGTTAAAATAGTGACCAAATAGAAACTGTGCGCTAGATCATTTGATAAATCGGCCATAATTGTTATAGGTAAATGTTTAGAAGATTCTCTTCGATCCAAAAAATAGCACCATACCATAAAAATGATATAAAGGAGGAAACAAGTACAAACAGTAATTAGGACAATGTAATTTCCTTTTAAACTCTCCAAATCAATATCCACGAGGTTTAACGTTTGCAAATCATGAGGAAGTATAAATATAGATCCGGCAAATGAACTTAAATGAGTACAAGTGCAAACAATTTTATCGTCCTCAGGGTTATTCTTAGCACTACATCCTTTTTCAGACCAAAATTTCCGATTTTCATCTCTAAACATACAGCCAGTTCTTGTAAAATAAACTGAAAACGTAGTATTTGTTCCTGCTAAGTCCTGAGAGTCACTATTGTCTTTAGCCCAAATGGCAACGTGATATTCCAACAACTTTTCTCCAGGAGGATCACCTATACCATAGTCCCAGAATTCAGTTTCAAAAACGGCAGTGTACATGTTTTGAGTAGGAATTTCTTGTACCATTTCTCCTTCACAAAAATGCAATGTGGTAGGATTTTCATCTTTGACAAAGGCAACGACATACGAGATATCCGGTTGGTAGTCAGCAATCGTAATTTCAAATTGCATGTTGTATTCCAAAATGAATGGGATAATAACTAAATCTTGAGTTTGAAGGTCTTTTAAACTTTTCACAGTTACATGGTGCAAGGTTTTGTGTCGACTTGTAATATTTGTATTTAACGGGTTTTTCGGAAGATGAATTTGAAAAGGAGTGGAGTGTTTTTGAAAATTATTAAATTGGAGAGGCAGACGAGTGTCAGCGTCTTTAACAACCGCAGACACAACTGACGTTGATGGCAACGCAGATAAATCATCAAAAAACGGATTTTCGTCGATTTGCTGTAATTGGATTTCAACATTTTGGGTTTTTAAATTGGTATCTGTTTCGTGTATTGGTTGAATGTCAGCAGACAGTTGTAGAACAGTTTGTTTATTACTGCCTTGAGTTTGGAGAGTAAATACTTTTCCAGAAAGTTTAGATGCTTTTTCAACTTCGACATGAATTGCCATATGAGAATCTTGAAATTGAAAAGCTTCTTGAGAAGGTAAACGTTTTTCTGCTACAATGTCCATTATGTGTTCAATAGCCATAGATGCTTCTCTGGATGCAGTTGCCAGTAAAGCAATTTCTATAGTAGCAGTATTATCAACATCGCTTATAACAATATCCTCCAAATCGTCCTCTTCTTCATCATCATTTTCATGAAATTCTCCGAAATAGTCCCGATTGATGTCATCTTGTACATCATAATCAATAGCCCGCCGTTCGTTAAAGAATTGTACGGGACCATCTTCATGTAAAATATAATTCCCACGGTCGTTCGCTAACTTGAGGATTTTGCTCGCAGTATCAGCAACTGCTGTACCGAAATGATCCAAATCTTCAGGAGTGGATTCCTCTTCATTCCCATTTAAGACGAAATCTTTATTCTTTTTAGCGACACGTAAAATTGAAGAAGCCGATACCAAAAGGTAATTCACATCTTCGTACACATTTTCAGAAGTAAAAGGATTTTCATTATCTGTTTTCAACTTTGCCAATAAATTCAAAGCACCAATTACTTGTTGAGTTGCTTTCTGACTGTTCAGGGATACCTGGAAAGTTTTAATTGAAAAACAAGTTACATTAAAAACCAGCAGATCAATAACTATAATAAGTAATTATTAAAAAAGCATTCTCTACGAGAGTAATAATTACCTTTAGAAGCTCAAAAGTCAAAATTTCAATCAAAGGATTTAACATATTTTCACTTTTAAGCAGTTCCAGTGCTGGTTCCATTTCTTTATTACGTGATGCCAGTCCATCAACGATAGCCATTAGCAGCTGCAGAGCTTCCTGTTGCGCTCCGTTGTCCATGAGCGATCTTAATTCCGAATTCGGATCAAAAACTAGTTTGTCCAAAAGATCCACATATTCATTGGCGGGCGGAATAATCACTTCTACTTTCACATTAAATTCCGCATTAATGCCCCCAGCTCCGTTTCCGATTTCAATTACGATTTCTAATTGTCCTTTTTCTGATCCTAATGGTAAGTAAACATCAACCAACGGAGAATTACCGTGAAACAAAAGTAACTTATTATCCAAAGCTTCCGCTCCATGTCCGTCGATTTTAGCATAAAAGTTGTAGTGGTGAAAAGAGTCTTTGGAAGATACATTAACGCATACAATTGAAACAGTTTCCTTGAGATAAGTGACAATGGGTGAACCAAGGAAGCATGTAGCCTCTTCTGGGGGTAAACTTGTCGTGAAGACCAACTTGGCTGTCTGAAGGACATTATTCCATTCTGTTGAACAAATAGCATAACCATTAGGCTCCCGAATTCCTTGTAAATCTGGCAGGGTGATAAATGCTCTTGTATTGTCTATCTGATTGATAGGTACATTTTTTTGTGGAGTCCAAGAAAATGTGAACTTTGGTTCAGAGTCAACTTCCGGAGATGTACATTGCACTTCAATGGTGTCATGTGGGTGAAGACTTTTGTCACAGTTTGCCAAACATTTGATTTTTACTTCTATGAATGATGTGTGAATGATCTGAGTGGCCACTTCAGTTAATTTGCTACTAGGACTGTATACTGCCAGAGAAAATGTGTAGTGTCGATTCGGCAACAAAGTATGTGGTCTTAATACAAGTTTTGCACGATTATTATCTAAAATGAAATATGAATAATGAATAATAAGTAATTTAACAAGTACCTATGATGTATAAACATTTTGCTATATTTATGAAAAGGAAATTATTAGTATTGGATGTGATTTTTTACCTGGCAATATGGGGATTTCAGGACATGTCCATAGAAATGTAAGTTCGCTTGTTCTCTCTGGATGATTTGCATCCACTGATAAACTTGCATCCAATATTACTGGTCGGTTAACATTTGCAGTTCTTTCTGCACCATCTTGGATGATTACTTTGGGTTTATTGGGCAGCACAACAAAATATCCCTGTGTGAATACAGTATAAAAATAAAAGTCAAATGAATTATTTCAAAATATATATTTTTATATATACAAAATTGTTTGTACCGAAAGAGAATAGGTATTCTTGTCGGTATCTTTGACTGTATAGAGAACTTGAACTAGATAGTTTCCCTGGATCAACTGATGAGGACGAAAAATAATGTATTTCAGATCGACATTAACTAAATGATCAATCTTCCAGTCCTTTTCTAAATATATCATTATAATTATAAAGTCTTCTTGAAAAACACAAGGTTATTTTCTTTTGAAATAAAAAATAATTTTTTAACTGTACCTGACGATGGTTCGGGCAATTCTTCGTTCAAATCTGACCTAAATAATTTCCATGTGTATGTAAGCTTGTGGTCAGCATCATTGATGCAGGTTATGCCGAAAGATAAGACAATTCTATCAGTTCGGTGATATACTGTAGGTGGAAGCTGATGGTTAATATTTGCTCTATAGTACCAGAAAAAATATTAGATTTTGATTCTTGCTGAATAAGATTTTTAATCGAAATTAATAAACATTAACTTACGCATTTGTAATCCGATCTGTTGGACAATAAAAATCCAATTCATTTACTTGACTTTCTACCAGGGTCATGTGGATTGTCAAGATAGCGAAAGCAACCAGTGCAGATATTAATTTCTTATGGCTGCCCATTCTCTCTTGACTGTTTTTATTCTGTACATTTTTAAATGAATGGTAGATTAAAGTTTTACAAAATTACGAAATATTTCTTTTTTACTATTTTTAATACGAATTAATTTTCAAGAACGTATCTAGAATTATAAAATAGGAAGCGCAAATAATGTTGCGGGTTTACAACTCAAAGGTAAAAAATAGGCAAAGTTGCGGCCTAAAGGCCCCATTTTTCTTACATCTTGAGGGGCAAGTGATTGTGGTACCCATTTGTGGATATGTCATGCCTTTGTTAATTTAAACACCTGTAGGAATGATTTATCTTAAAATGGAATCTCTGTTTTAGTTGTTCAATCTCAATGGCGTCAATATATTCGTTCATCCAAAAATGCACGGACAAAGGAACAAAGGGTTCACTCAAGTAGCATCCCAGGTAAATTTCAAACAAAAGAGATTTGACTTAATTTTTGACGTACCAACTTTTACCTGTACTGCAAGTCATGGTTTAGACAAATGAGGATGATGACAATGTTTTGACTTTTTGTAAATTTGAATTAAAACTTTGTCGCTTTTTTATATCTGATTTTTGAAATACTGTTTTTAAAAGGACACTTTTTACAACCACTGAGGTAGCCAGAGATTTATATTAATTATTGTTCTTGTATACTCCCAAAACATTTTCAAAACTATGCATTGCAGAACAGAAATATTGTAGAACCAAAGCAAATGGTAATATTTAGTAAATGCATGCATTAATTCACAAATTATTATTCTTTGCATTTTATGGAGTAGTAAACCCGGTTGCTAATGACATATTTATGATTAAGTTTATTTGAAGGTTTCTCATTAGAGAGTTTGTTAAATGAGTTTTGAGAAAAGAACTGAAACTGAACTCACGTCAGTTCCAGTTCTGATGTTGGATTTTTATTTCATGGGTTGTTATCGAAGTTCCTAAAAACTGAACTGGATTCATAAATTAAGCCCATAATTTTTTGCGCTAACCAAGGTGTTTCCATGGATACTGATTACTTTGTTTAATAAAGCTTTAAAATATACGGGTCCGTCCGTGGAACTCAGAACTTAGGTTTTGAGTACTCGAACTGAACTGACAGTACTGCGGACTGAATCAATGGCGTCATCCATGACGTCAGAGCTCAGTTCTCGGTTCAGTTCTTGACTTAGAACTCATTTAACAACTTCTCTATTGGGTGAGACGTGAACAAGTTCACTGCTATATCAAGAGGTATACATACATAAACTATTAAACTGCCAGGGTCATTTGTGTCAAGTCCTTTAAATCTACACCTTCAATTTAAGGGCTTCAAAAGATGCCCCACATTATGTTTTCGAGTAGTTTTGAAATACAAGCGTTATTGATTGAATGGAATATAAGAATTTATTTCTATGATTTACTTTGGTTTTGGTTAAAACACTGACCTTTATTCAAGGTTTGTCACATAATATTATGTTATAGGATAACGGAAGATAATTCTATTGAAAATATCATGACATAATAAAGATGAAGAAGAAATAATTTGACTTTTTATTGGAGTAAAAGGGACTCTCATAATGTATTAACATTTAAAAAATCCGAAGTCTTTAGATGGTGAGGTATCATTGTTAGCGTTGAAATGAATAGAGATCCATTGATAAATAATAATTTACAACTTCCAAAATGAACTTTTGTTACAAAGTCTTAAACAATGTTAGATTTTAAAAATATACATTAAATCTTTATTACTCGAAAGTGTACGGAACAAGAATACACGAGTTATAACTTTTATAATCCTTCTTCCATAGTTCTTTCTTCCATATTCCATAATATATAAGTAATACCTTTGTTATACATCATATAATTCTGCTTCTAAAATACATTTCTATATAATGACGAAATGTCGAAATGAAACGACGAAATTCATTATTGTGGTACTCTACTGCTAGCGTAATTTTCTATCATCACCTTTCTAGCTCTAGTAAATCGGAGTTGGAGACACTGGAAATTTGTGTTACGTGTGTCCCAATAAATTGACCTGCCAGTCTTGAGCCTTTCGAAATCCTTTTCTTTGTCATACGTGCACGTTCAGAAGGAGATTCCTCAAAAGTTCGTCCCAATCCAAGTTTAATTTTTTTCCATAAAGCATCAGGCACGCAAAGAAAAAAGAAAGACATTCTGCTCTGTTTTTTATATTTGACCTTTGCCAACTTCCACAACTTGTCCCCTTGGAATTTATCGTCCTGGCAGAGGATTTTCCATGACATATACGCACACCAAATAGTTATACACAGCACACACAACTGAATAATATTCAAAATAATTGATACTGACAAATAATCAGTTAATGCAGCTTTCAACGGCTCGAAACATCCTATTCTTTCTTTTTTCAGGCGATCTGCTTTGCATCGTTTGTTTCTGAGTCCATTAGGGTTACCGCAACAAGAAGCTGGAAGTACACCGTCAAAATTTGGCATCCGCTCCCAGTCCGTGTAATTAACAACACCACAGCATCTGTCGATCAAGAAATACAAAATAGAATGCATATGACATCAACTTCATTTCTACAGATTATAATATGTAAAAATAATTTCAATTTATATTGTGCACCTAAAATAAGGTTGAACGTGGTCCCAAAGACTATCGGATACTGCAACTTCATATTCGTATGTTTCTATACTGAGATACATGGCATTTTTCATGGCTCCAGTGTGAACTCCTATGTAGCCACTAAATAACCCACTAAGTTTCAAAGCATTCGTAAAGAAAACTTCGCAGACTGCGATTCGTGAACATGTTCTCAGATGAATGTAATCGAAGGCTCCTGCAAAGATACAATACACTCCCACAAAAAAGGGGAAACTGACTTCGAAGAAGTACACGAAAGCTAGAAACTTGGTCCAGCTTCCATCTTTAACTAAACCTCTCCGTGCGAACCCCGTGGGGGCGGACCACAAGATCATATCCAATACCAAAACGGCCAAAACGAAGATAAAGTTCACAATGGAACCTATACGAAACCATGAAAAATATTTTACAGCATTTGCAGGCAAATTGCTCTCATCCGCCCTGAATATACCGAATTTTTGTCTCGAGCCTTCTCCGTAACTGCTATTGCTACTAAAACGAGTACCGGATTTGCTTTTCTGGACATCCAAAAAATTTCGACCCGGTGATGTCTTTCTTCTTGGTTTCTCAACTGAATAAAACCCAATAATATAATGAACGCAATGAGCTGCAATATTTTTCAAATTATTTTTTTTACAATTGCGTGAGATAATTTTACCGTCAATTATTGAGACTGTTGATTGTTGCGGGGATTGGAATTGGATGTAGCTGGTTGAATCTTCCAAGGATGGATCTAAATCGTTCTCTGATTTACGTGACATCTTAATAATTTACTAGTGACGATTATGATTAATTAATATCTAATGCTATTAATCAAGATGAAAATCATCAAACAAAATAATCACTCCAATATAATATGCAAATATGGTAGCCTCTGACGTCCAAAGATAAATTACTTTATTAAAGACCTTAAATTCTTGTTTTGCTTTTCCATTTCAGATATCATCAATAAACAATAATGTTCTTTATGGAAAAGTATAGAAACATTGAATTCAATTAAATGAATTTCTCTCCCCTCCATATTCTCGAAAATGACACTCTTCTGAAAAAAATCATTTTTCTGTAACCAGGGAATATATTGAAATATTATGGAAATAAATCCAAAATCACAACCAAGTTATTGATAAAGTTAGTTCATTAAAAAATGTGTCGGTATAATTTTTTTGAAACCGTAGTTTTCAATTAGAAACTGTTTTTGAAAAAGTGATCATAGATTCTTGTGCAGTTGATTTTTCTCTACAATATCGTACTTTCACATTAAAAAATGAAAAATATAGAAGCCTTACGCTTTTCAAAATTTCAATTTCATCTTTTGAACCCAATTGTTGTCACGGAAATAAATATTTAGCTAGATTTGTTTATGAAATGTTATGATGTGAATGTTAGATAGTATAAGAAAATGAATTTTAAGTTTAGTCTTGCTGCGGAACAAGTTGCGTTCACATCGTAGTGGAATGTGCTTGATACTCTTTCTTGGCTTATCCCAAAAAGAATGCCTATGATTTCCTGGGATAAATTGAGTCTCAATTT